>JAJTUB010000057.1:1697-191612 GCA_036971345.1 Dactylellina drechsleri
ATAGTGGAAATAATTTGTGAACTGGATAAAGGAAATAACTTGTGAACTGGATAGCAAAGATAACTTATAAACTGGATAAAGGAAATAACTTGTGAATTAAACAGCAGAGATAACTTGTGAACTGGATATTCTTATTTTTGTTTTGAATTGTATTGTTCTTGTTGTGTTTTTTAATTCATAAGATTGTGTGAATGTTTCCTACTATCATACGCAGGGCCCTGTTAGTGTCTATAATCTCTTGTTGTAATTCATCATGTTGTTTGAGTTTTGTTACAAGATCCCCTTTCTTAGCATCGACGTCCCGTCAATGCTCTGCCTGAATATCTAGGATTTTTTTAGGTCCTTTTTTGTGTCTATATTGTTTGCTGATTTTAAGTGGTATTAAGCTTTGATAACAACTTTTCCTTAAAATTCCTGGAATAAATTTTCGTTCCTTTTCTGATAGTATATTTAGAATTGATTCTTTCTCAGACTTGGGACTGTCTGGACTCTTTGATTTGTCTCTTGAATTAAGTTAGATAAGTGGCGTTTTTTGTTTTTTTTTTGTTTTTAATGTTCCTAGTATTTTTTAGGGTATTCTTACTATATTATTACCAATTTTTAATTAATAGCTTTAAATTTCACTTTATAAAATATAATTTTTAATTTTTAAATTTCTTATTAAAAGGTATTATACTTTGGGTTTTATTAAATACTATTCTAAATTTCTAGTAGATTTTTTTTAAAGTCAGGATCTATGGCGAAAATGAGGTGCCCAAAAGTCTCTAATTTATAAAAAAGAGAGAAAGAAAATTTTTTGCTATTAGAATATAATATTAGCTGTTACAAATTCAGAATGTTGATTGGTTTGATTATTAGGCTAGTAGAAAACTGGGTATCAAACAAAGTAAATGGCTTAATGTTGTTAAATAAGTTCTAATACTAAATGATAGGGTTAATAAGTGTTGCAGTTGCGAAGCAAGCTAACTAATCTAAGGTAAAAATTCTAGGATATAGGTAATCCTATTATTACTTATTTTTTAGAATTAGGCTTATTTGGATATTTTTGATAAAAGATTTAAAGGAATTATCTTAAATATTAAATGTAGTTAGCTAATTTCTAAATTAGCTTATCATATCTTTTTTAATAAATATAGTACTTAAGTTGACTATTTTATTTTTGAAAGTTAAATAGTTTTAGGACTTTATATAATACATTACCATTTCTATTAATAGTAATTAGTAGAAATTCTTCTTCTTAATTTTAGTTTAAAAAGGTATTATTTTTAGAATATTATAAAAAACTAGTATAAAAAATTAAATAAATTTTTATTAAAAAAAAAAAATCAAGCTTATATACTTTATTATTTATAAATTTAAAAATTCAAAAAAGACTTTTATTTTTATTAAATAATTTAGGGTACAACTTAATTACTAAAATATTACATATATCCAGTTAAACTTTATTACTTTTCTTATAGTTAGTAGCCAACCTTTTCTTTTTATTAGCCTATTTTTATTATATTTACATAGCATGATTGATTTTAGTTTTAATAAAATCTTAAAATTTTATAAATTTTTTAATAAATTTAATTACTTATTCATTTTTTACCAACAATTTTAGTTTACTAATTATAATTATTTTTAGATTTTATTTATAATTAGCAGTGAATAATAATATTCCCATTATTTTTAAAATTTTATTATTGTAGTAATACTCAGCTATTAATAACTATTTTACCTAATTATCTTATTAATAATTAATATAAACCTATAAATATTATTTAATAATAAAATTAATTTTTTCTGTTTATTTATTTATTTAAAGATAATATATTATACTAAATTTATATTATATTTTTAATTTCTTATTAATTTTTATTTAAAAATTATTAAGAAAATTAGTTCTTTTATCAAATATCACTTCTTTTAATAATTTATATAATTTTCATACATCTCATAAAAATATTTCTATAAGCTTTACTATATCAAACTTATTATTAATAAATAATAAGTAAATTATCTTTAATAATTAATATATTATAACTAAAATAATATTATATTTATTTATTTCTAATAAGCCTATGATAAGATTAAATAATATAATATTTTAATTCTATTTGAATATTTAAAGGAATTTTAATAATTCTTATAACACATTTTTTAATATTTTTATTTTATAATATATATAATAGTTATTTGTGTATCTATTAATATCTTTACAAATATTTTTTTAGGTATATGTTTGTTATATTAGTTTTAGGGTTTTTGTTCTTTTTAAGTGGTTAGCTGTGATATAATCATAATGTTGGGATAATACTTCAGATCGAATAGTTTTATCTTATAGAATTATTTTTCGATTATTGTGATATAAGTACCTATTTTACTTTTTGTATTCAAAGATTTTGATTTTAGGATGCTTGTTATTATTGTTTCTTAATATTTTTAGAATATTCTGGATATATTTATCTTTTTTATACGCTTTTTTCTAATCAAGTTATGTTGTTATTATTCTGATTTGTTAGATTTTTTTTGATAGGATGAGTATTCTAATTTAGTTTTTTAATTTTTAATTTTTTTTTCCTTTGGGAAGGTTTTTTAACCTTTTTATTAATACATCTGCTTTAATATTTGTTTTTTTTAAAATAAAGATAATTTTATAGTTGAATTTGGATATGTATTTTATTTACTCTACTTGCTTTTAGTTAAGTTTTTATTTTATTATAAAATATTTAAAATTCTTATAATCTATTAATATATATATTTAAGTAAAAACACTCATTAAATATTATTTTTAATTCTAAAATACTTAAATTACTGTAAATAATTCTTTATTATAAATATCATAATTATATTCTGCTGGTGTTATTTTCTTTAACCAGTAAATTACTAAATACTATAGTCCATTTTTATATTTCTAAAATAAGATTACAGTATAAATAAAATTTAATACATCTGTTTTAATTTTAATTTCTAATTTTAGATTCTAGTATTTTAAAATAAATTTTGATACAAAGGTTTTTTAAAAAATTTTGAACACCTTTTTTTCTTTACTTTTTCGATAAAATAATTAGTTTTTTTTTATAAAATCATACAATAATTTTACTATTTTAATATAGTCTTTAATAAATTTTTAGTAGAAATTTGTAAATCCAAAAAAAAATTATACTGTTTTGATAATTTTAAGGTTTTTTTTTAATTCTTCCTAATTAAATATATCTTATATCTTTTCAAATTTTATTTTAATTTTGTTATTTTTTATAATATACCCTAGGAATTCGGTTTTTTTTATAAAAAATTTGTATTTAGAAAGTTTGATATAAAATCCAGTTTTCTGGAGGACTTTAAGAACTTTTCTAATATATTATATATATTCTTTTTAAATTTTATTATAAATACATATATCATCCAGATATATTATGTAGAATTCATCCAAAAAAAAATGTAAAGTATTATTAATATATACTTAAAAAGTAGTAAAAATATTAATAAACCTAAAGTATACATCAGCAAAAAATCTGGTAGCCTGAAAGGATCTTTGGTGGTGTTGAAAGGTTGCAAAAATTGTGTAAAAAATGGCCTCAAATACTTAAAAACTGGCATTTTATCAAAAATTATTTTTACTAAATATATTTAAATCAATAGTAAAAAGAATTATTAAAAGTATAAAAAAAGACACTTAAAATCCTTAAAATACTTTTGAAAAAGTTTGAAATTTATTAAATTTATATATATATATATAATTTTAATTATTAATTTTTATATTTTTTTTTTTTTTAAAAAAAAATTTTTAAATAATATTTTTTATTTTAATTTAGAGGTAGATGTTGAGAATCTGCTATAAATCTCCTACAACCTTTTTATTATTTAATTAATTAAATAAAATATATATTTTTTTAAAAAAAATATTACTTTTATTGTAAGTTATTTATTAAATTAATTAATTTTATATTAAATATATGATTAAATTTAAATAAAAATATTTTTATTATAATTTTTTAAAAGATTATTATAGTTTTCTTTAATATTCTTACTATTAATAGATTTTTTTTAATTTTTTTAAATTCTTAAAGAAAATGTATTAACTAATTATATTTTAGTTTTTTTTAATTTCTTTAATTTAGTTTTTTACCAGTTTTTTAGTATTTTTAATTTATTTTATTTAATTTTACTACTATTATTATTATTATTATTTTTTCGAAATTTAACTAAATTGTTCTACTAATTAAAAGAAAGTTAAAACTTTAAAAAATTCAATAGAAAATAATATAAAAATAATATAATTATACTATTATTATACTTTCTTAAATTATTATTTATATATTATTAAGCTATATTTTTAAAGTATTAATTAAAATAATTTTTCTATATAAAAACTAATTATTATTTTTTATTAACTTAATATAATTTTCTTTTAATTATAAATAAATTAAAATTATCTTACTATTTTTTATAATTATGAAAATATCTAAATTTACCAAAATTATAATAGTTTAATCTATATCTATATTATAAGATTTGACCATATTAAAATTATTTACTTTTAGATTTCCAGAATTTTTATACAGGTAATTTATATTATCTTAAACAAAAATAAATCTAATAATATTATCTAAATAAAACATTTGGATTCTGATATAAACTTTGGAAAGAAATAAAACTAGAGCTTTTAATAATTTTAAAATAATAGTAATAATAGAGGAGGTGTTAATAGTAAATTTATTAGAAGTGATTATAAAAGTAAATTAGTAGACTTTCAGTGTTTATAAAAGTAAATTAGTAGACTTTCAGTGTTTAATTATAAACTGACAAATACTTACTACTATTAATAGTTTTTTGTAATTTTTTCTTATTTATCTCCTTTTTAGCCTTTTCAATTTTCACTTTTTTTTATTTCACCTTTAATTAAAGATTCCTGAAGTCTCTTATAAAACTATTATTAAAATATATATATTTATTTAAAATAACATATTCTAAAATAGTTTTTATATTTTTTTTACATTTTTTAAATACATTTTAAACAATTCCTTTTAAATTAATAAAAATAAATTTTATTAGATTATTATTAATTAATTTTAAACTTTTAGTATTAACCTAATTATTTATAAAAATTATACTTTTAATAATACTAAAATAAATTAACTTCATAATTTTAAAAATAAAATTTTTTTTTTATTTAATATTAAAATCTTTTTAGTTAGTCCACTCTTATTAACTATTAATATAGCATAAAATATTATATTTATAATCTAAAAAATTTATAAAATCTACTATTTTACATCTATTATTTTTTTTCTTATTTATATTTAAGAGTCTGGTATTTCCATTTTTATTATCTTTACTATTTTTATTATTTTTTTTATCTTTTTTGTTATTATTTAATATTAGATTTATAAAGTTTGTTAATTTTATAACTTAGTATATTAATTTTTTAACTTAAATAGTTATTAAAAAATTAATAATAATTTAATAATCATTATTTAAAATAAAATTTTTAAATCTAATCTAGTCTATATATATAAATTAATATCCTATAATAGATTTCTAGCATTTTATAAAAACTTACTCCTTAAATTTATCTTAATAATGATTTCATTTTTTAACTTAAAATAAACATAATTAAAATTATCCAAATTAAAACCAGTAACAATGTTCATATTAACAACCTTATTATATCTTCTACTTAAATATAAATTATTAGTAAATATTAAAAATCTCTTATAAAATTCTAATTCTTATCTTCCAATTCTTAAAAGGATTGTTCTTTAATCATACCATTAGCTCTAAAAATTCCTACAATTTTATTATTTTTTATAATTATAATATTGATATTGATTTTTTTAATTAAAAGGTTATTAGCTAACTTTTAGTATTTTATAATTTATTATTTTAAAATACTTACTAACTCTATACTTTTTTCTTTTTAATAATACAACTCTACCACCATTATCATCATCATCATCATCATCATCATCATCATCATCACCATCTTTACTACCATTTTTAACTCCATTTTTAGCTCCATTTTTAGCTCTATCTTTAGTTCCATTTTCTGTAATTTTTTTTTTTTTCCTTATAATAGGTATTATTTTATATTTATTAATTAAAATTTTTTTATAATTTAAAATAAAACTTTAAAAATCCATTATTTATTTAACTTTTTATTAGTAAGTTTTTTATTTATACCTTTATCAAATTTTTTTTTACTATTTTTTTTATTTAATAATCTAGATAATCCTATTATTATTGTTAATTTTCTAGCATTTATTATTAAATTATCTAAGTTTTTTAGACATTCTAGTCTTAAACTTTTATATTTAAAATTAATAAATATAAAAATTAACCTAAAATTAGCAGAATTTTTAAATAAATCAAAATTTTCAGTTTTATTAAAGTTTTCAATATTAAAATCAAATTCTAGATAATAATTAAAATATATAAATATATTTAAAAAAATAATTAAAAAACTAATAATATTTTTAAAAAATTTATTATTATTTTAAAATTATTTAGAATTACATTTTTAAAATATCCAAAATTAAATATATATAAATTAATAATATTAGAAATTAAACTAAAAAAAGGAAAATCTACTTTATCATTTAATATTTGATTAAGATTATAATTCATCATCTCATCAAAATTTTAATTTATTTTAAATTTTTGATTTTAGAAATAAGTAACTTCTAATAATCTATTATTATACTTTATTTTAATACTAGAATAAAAATATTAAAAATAATATTTCAAAATTAATAACTTGTTTAATATATAAATTATCAATAGGTATAAAATTTCTAAAGTTTATTTAAAGCTAAAGAACTTTATAAAAACACTAAATATTAAATAAAAATAAAATAAAATAAAAGCAATAACAATAATAATGGTAATAAAAAAAAGAAAAAAAAATCAATAATATTATAAATTAATATATGTTATTATACAATCTATCATTAAGTTTATTTTTAAGTAGTTATTTAAAATTAATCAAAGTTTTTATTAAATTTTAATAAGTTTAAATATATTTTTTAGATATTTTTTACTTTTATTTATTTTTATATTTAAATATTTTAAAACTAATTTATATATTTTTAATATATTAAAAATTTTAGATCTATTTGTTATTCAAGATATATAAAAATAAATATTAATTTTTGAAAGTATAATCAGAAGACCTTAATTACTATATTATACTATAAAACTAAATTAAATTAAAAAAAAATTAATTATCAAGTAATTTACTTTTTCTTTTTATTAAATATTTTTTTAATCTAAAATCATCAAAAAATGTTTTAAGTTTAGAAAAAGTCTATATTGAATATTTAGTATTTTTTAATTTTCATTATTTTTTAATTTTTTTTAAATTACTAAATATTATAATACTATAAATATATTTACCTCAAGTTTTCCATATCATTTTTATTTAAAACCATATTTAAAAACTAGTTAGTACAATATATATAAAAAATGGTTCTACTATTAAAAATTTTAAACTATTGTTAAAAGTAATATTTTAAATTTTAAATATTTAATTTTATATTTTAAATTTTAAATATTTAATTTTATATTTTAAATTTTAAATATTTAATTTTATATTTTAAATTTTAAATATTTAATTTTATATTTTAAAATTTAATCAATTTAATTAGAAAATTTATATAATTTTCTTTTTTCTTCTTTAGATTCTGAATATTTTCTGGAAATTTATACAAATATATATTCAAATACTAATATTATAATTATATTTAAAGATTTATTATTATAATTGATCAAAAACCTATTCTATCTATTTATAAATTATATAGATTATAAATTAACAAGGTGGTTAATACAAAATAAAGTATTAAAAGCTGGGATTGATGATATTTTTGATAATAAACTTTTAAAATCTTTTGATATATTCTTTTGATTTGTGTATACTTTTTGGAAATAAATTAAAAATATAGTTAGAGATTTAAATCTTAACTTTTAAACTTCAATTTATGATTAAGTAATTGAAAATTTAAAATTATAAGAATATTTTTATTATAATTTTATTAATTATATAAGTTATCTTCTTAAGTAGTTAGTGTATGTTAGTAGTTTAATATATATATTAATTAAAAAATATAATTTAAAAAATAAATGATTATATTTAGAATTGCATATAGGTGATTAGTGGTAAAAGATACAAGTATATAATTTTAATTTTTTTATATTTTTATTTGAAATATATTTTTTTGTATATTATATTGTATATCAGATATTGACTGTCTTTTAGTTAATATTATTAAAAGGCTTAATATTAATTTTTATTATTTGTATATTAGATGCTATTTATTTGACTAATTTCTTTAGTAATAAAAAATTATGGCTGATTTATTTAATAATTAGTAATTTATTTTTTAGTGTTTGTAGTAAACTATTACTATTTGTTTGGATTCTGCTTGTACTTATGTTAATATTATCGAAGAAAAAAGAGTTTAATAATTATTAGAAATTGAAGGTTAATATTGATATTTAAAAATTTTTATTTAAAATATTTTAATTGTTAAATAAATAAAAGTTAGAATTAGATATTAAAAATTTTGTAAAATCTAGTTTTAATTTAAAATATATTGATGGTTTTATTTATTTATATATATTTTGGTTATGTAGTTAAATTGCAAACTATATAGAATACATTAATTTATTTAATATTAATACAAAATCTTATCTTATTTGCAAGATAAATACTCAAAATTTTAGAAAATATATCCCAGGGATAACAAATTATAACTATTATTTTTATAATAAATTAAAACTTTAACTTTTAACAACCTTGTCCCAACAAATTCAAAAATTATTAATTAAAAAATTAAAAAATAAAAGATTAAATTAAATTTTATTAAATTTTTATTAAATCTCTGGAATTTTATTATACACATTTTCTAAATCAGATTTTTTATATAATCTTTATCTCAGTATCTTAAAAAATGTATTAAATTAGGTTAATCAATTTGTTTGATAATATAAATAACTTAATAGTTTTAACTGAGTTTGGATTAGATTCCTAGTGTATTCTAATTTCTTTTATTTTAAAAAACTATTTTTATAAATTATATAATGGTAAGGGAAAGAGCTTTGCATAACTAATAGAATTATTATTTATTATTTAATTATAGCTTTTTAAAGTCCATCAGAAACTACTAAATATCAAGAGTTTAACTAAGTTTTAATTTATGTTTGATATTTTATTAATTTCCATCTATTTATACAATATTATAGTTATATTAACAAAATAATTAATCAATAATTAAACCAATATTAACAAAAATTTTATTAAACCAAATCAATTTTTTTATAATTTTAAAATTCTAGATTTTGTTAAAAGAAAATATAAGAGTGATAGCAGGTACTATTAAACATTAAGAATTATATACAAATCAAAAGAATAAACCAACCACAAAAATATTAAAAATTATAATTAAAAAGAAAAGAAATTAATACTAAATATAAACTCAAACTAAAAACTCTTAATCATTTTAATATAGTTAAAATATATTAACCTAATTATTACAAAAATATAATCTATTAATATAAATACTTTGGAAAGTAGTTAACAAACATTTCAAAACTTTAATATCATTTTCAAATTAAAGAAGATTATTAAAATTTAAATTATATTAATTATAATATACAAATCATCACAAACTATCAACAGAGAATAATATTCACATCAGCAAAAAATTATGTTATCCTCCCAGTCCTCTGAAGACTCAGAGGATCCAAAGGACTTTTATTTTCTAGAAATTTTTTAAAATTAGTGAGTATCATATCCTTAGTGGTTATTATAAAACTTTAAATGTTTGAGAGTAATTATATTATAAAAACTTTAATGATTTTATATTATTAAAAAATTATTTGTAATGTTAATTTAATTAATAACCTTAATGATATTATAATTTAATATAAACTCTTAAATGTTATTGATTAAGATAACTTTAAAGATTTTTTTAATAATAATAATTTTTAATTAGATTTCTAGTAGCTAAATATAGGTTTATATAGTTTGGGTAAAAATATTTAATTAAAAAATTTTTTATATTAAAATATTATATATAAAAGCTAATAAATATATAAAAAAAAATTATTTATATAATATTTCTAATCTTTTTTTAAATTTTTATTATAAATTTATTAACTTTTTAAATATAATTACCTTTTTATTGTTAATAGAAAAAATATTTTAAAAAATATTTTTAATAATAAAGGCAGATTTTAAGAGTCTAATATAAGATTATATTATATATTTATGAATGTTAATAAGAATTTTTGTTAACTATTATTTAAAATTTTCTAATAAATTATCAAAAATATTTAATTAAATTAATAAAATATGTTATAGGTTTTTGAATATCCAATTTATTATATATACTAGCTATTTTAGCACTGATCTATTAATTTTTTTAATTAGTTTCCTAATTTTTTAAATTTATTTAAAGACAGACTGTACTAAAAATGAGAATATGGGTATTTAATAAATTAACTAAGAAATTATACCTTATTTTTATATTTTTAAAAGATTTTTAATATTGATTAATCAAGATTTTATAAATAACTGGGTAGAGAAAGAGGATTTATGATTATAATTTATTAGAAGATTTTTAATATTTGAAGAAAATTGAGAACTTACTTTATTTTTATTTTTTAAAAAATTTAAGTAATTTAAACTAATTAGCTTTTTAATATGCGCAGAATGAGTATCAATATCAAAATTGGTAAGATTGTATGTGTTTAATATAAGATTTTTTACAAATTTTTGTAGATGGTTGTGATAATTATTAATAAAATAACAAAACTAATTTTATAATTAGAATATTATAATATATAATTTTAATAAGATATTTACTTGATTTATTATTAGAGTTGTTAGCTTAGTTTTTAATAAATGTCTGATATACTGTTAAATTTTATTATTATCTGGCTAAATTTTATTAAAGAATTATTAAATAAATATTTTATCTTTTATTTATATAAAATTTACTAATTTTTTATTTGTTAATATATTTTTTATATTTTTTTATTAATTACTTTACTGCCTATAATTAGTATTAGATTATGGAAATCTAATAATATTTGATGATTGTAATAAAATTCAATTTCTGCTTCGAAATATAAAATAAAAACAAGATATTTTAAATTGAGTTTAATTAAATATATTAATATTTAAAATATTTTTTTTTGGAGGGGAGGAGAAAAATACTATAAATGATAAGTATCTAATAAATGATTTTAAAATTGAAAATAAGGTTTTGATTTGTTATTTAATTTATTTATTATTGATAATTGAATTATAATCTAGATTAAAAGTTGATAAATTACAAACATACTTTGAAGGTTAAGGAGTGGATGCTGAAAGTTCTGGAGTTAAAAGATTTAATTGTTTTGATTGATTAGTTAATAAGATAGGATTGATAAAAACATTATCTATTTTATTTTTAATAAAATTATAATTCAAAAAATTAGTATTAATCTCATTTTTAGGATTGGTATTGTTATTTTAATTTGATAAAGGGGTAATATCAGGAATTAAATATTCAGTAACTGATGCAGATTTTTCTAATACACTTTCTAATAATTAGATAATTTTATTAATTTAGTTTTAAACAAGTATAAATTATACTTATTAATTAATTTTCTTTTTTCATCTTTTATTAAATACTGCTGGTTTTGGAAAATTAGAAAAATTTTATTAATTATTATTTTATCTTATTTTTTAAATAAAAACTATTTTAAAATAAAATAATGTTAAGTAAAAAAAGAGGAACTAATATCAAACTATTAAAATTTAAAAAAAATAATTTTAATAATTTATTTAAAAATAAAATTCTCTATTTAAAGAAAAAAGGAAGATAATATATGTATACTTTTTAAATTAAAACAAAATGAAATAAGGTTGTGTATAAATGCTAATAATTTTATACTAAACTACCACCATTATAAAGAGTATTATATATTTATAAATTAATGTAGATGTTAATAAAAAAATCTTTGTTATTTAATGAAAATAAATGTGAGCGAGATATTACTTTATTTGTTGAAATAATTCATCAGTTTGGAATATTAATTATATTAAAGGATATTTTAAAAGTAACAATTATAAAACCATAAAAATCCGCTTGTTGTTTACTATCTTTTAAATCAAAATCAATAATTATAATAATATCAAATAACTGATTGATATAATAATTCTTAAAATATAAAATTAATTTTATACAAATTAGCAAATGTTTATTAAAAATTTTTTATTATTCTTTTCTTTAATAAAAAATAAAATTTTGATGTGGTAATTTGTAACAAAATAAAAATAGTCTAGTGTACTGAATTTAATAAATTATAATAGTATTAAAATCCTAAAAATTTTCAATTAATACTGCTAATTGATTAAACAATTAATAAAAAAATGTTTTTATAATATTAGAATTGTTAAGATTTTAATTATTTAGTATATATTTACTAGTAACTGTAGCTAGATAGTATGGTTTTAGAAATTTTTAAATTTTTATATGTAAGTTATTAAGATAATAAATAGTTATAATTTTTCTTATAATTTATTATTATTTTTCTAAATGTTATTGAAAACCTTTGAAGATATATTTATTATCTAATATTAAATTCCTAATATTTTATACTAAAGTCTTATTTTTAGAATTTAAAAATATATAGATATTATTATTTAAATATAAATATTTAATAGCTAATAATTTATTATTATTATTTTCATTAAAAAAACTATCAGAATTCATTATAAGATTGTCGATTATCAAATTCAAAAGATTTTGTTTTAATTTAAAATGTATATCTTCTACTAAATTCTAGTAAGCTGTTTGTAACTAATTAGAATATTAAGACTTATTTAAAAAAAAATGTTAAATTTAATTTTTATATTCCAAATATCATTTTCTATTAATAGTTTATGATGATTTATATATTATAATTAATATAATTTAAATTTTAATAATTTTCTTTAATTTAAAAACAATATTAAAATTTCGGAGTATCTGTTAATTATTTTCCAAAGTACCTATATTAATAAATTATACTTTTATAATAATTAAATTAATATATTTTAACTATATTAAAATAATTAAGAGTTTTTAATTTAAGCTCATATTCAATATTAATTTCTTTTTTTTTTAATTATAATTTTTGATATTTTTATAATTAGTTTATTTTTTTGATTTATATACAATTCTTAGCATTTGATAATGCCTACTACCACTCTTATATTTTCTTTTAACAGGATCTAGAATTTTGAAATTATAAAAAAATTAATTTAATTTAATAAAATTTTTACTAATATTAATTTAACTATTAATCAATTATTTCGCCAATATAATTATAATATTATGCAAGTAAATAGAAATTAATAAAATATTAAATACAAATTAAAATCTAGTTAAACTTTTAACATTTAGTAGTTCCCAATAAATTTTGGAAAACTATAATTAAATAATAAATAATAATTTTATTAGTTATACAAAACTCTTTTCTTTATCATTATATAATTTATAAAAATGATTTTTTAAAACAAAAGAAATTAGGATATACTAAAAATCTGATTTAAATTCAATCAAAATTATCAAGTTATTTATATTATCAAATAAATTGATCAACCCAATTTAATACATTTTTTAAAGTACTAAGATAAAAACTGTATAAGAGATTTAGTTTAAAAAATATATGTAGTAAAACTCCAAAAATTTAATAAAAATTTAACAAAATTTAATTTAATCTTTTATTCTCTAACTTCTCAATTAACAATTTTTAAATTTATTAGAATAAAGTTACTAAAAATTAAAACTTTATTTTATTATAGAAATAATAATTATAATTTACTACCCCTAAGGCATATTTTCTAAGATTCTAAGTATTTACCTTGTAAATAAGATAAAATTTTGTATTAATATTAAATAAATCAGTATATTCCATATAATCTGCAATCTAACCACATAACCAAAATATATACAAACAAGTAAAGCTATTAACACATTTCAAATTAAAATTAAATTTTATAAAATTTTTAACATTCAATTCCGGCTTTTATTTATTTAATAATTAGAATATTTTAAGTAAGATTTTTTAAATATTAATATTAACTTTTAATTTCTAATAATTATTGAAATCTTTTTTCTTTAATAATATTAGCATAAGTACAAGTAAAATCCAAGCAAATAATAACAACTTATTATAAATATTAAAAAGTAAATTATTAATTGTTAAATAAATCAACTATAATTTTTTATCACCAGAGAAATTGGTCAAATAAGTAACATCTAATACACAAATAATAAAAATTAATATCAAATCTTCTAATAATATCAATTAAAAGATAATCAGCATCTGACACACAATATAACACACAAAAAAACACATTTTAAGCAAAAATATAAAAAAATTAAAATTATATACTTATATCTCCTACTACTAGTCACCTGTATACAATTCTGAATATAATCATTCATTTTCCAAATTATATTTTTTAATTAATGTATATACTAGATTGCTAGCATACACTAGCTACCTAAAAAGATAACTTATACAATCAATAGAATTACAATAGAAATATTCCTATAATTCTAGATTTTTAATTACCCAATCATAAATTAAAATTTAAAAATTAAAATTTAAATCTCCAACCATATTTTCAATTTATTTCCAAAAGATATGCCCAAATCAGAAAGATATATTAAAAAATTTCAAAAATCCATTATTGAAAAAATCATCAATCCCAACTTTTAATATTTTATTCTATATTAACCACCTTATTAATTTATAATTTATATAATTTGTAAATGGATAGAATGGATTTTCAATCAATTATAATAATAAATCTTTAAATACAATTGTAGTATTAGTATTTAAATATATATCTATATAAGTTTTTAAAAAACATTTAAAATCTAAAAAAAAAAAAAGAGAATTATATAAGTTTTCTGATTAAATTAATTAAATCTTAAAATATAAAGTTGGATGTTTAGAATCTAAAATATTATTTTTAATAGTAATTTAAAATTTTTAATAATAAAACCATTTTTCATATATATTGTGTTAACCAATTTTTGAATATAGTTTTGAGCAAAAATGATATAGAAAACTTAAAACAAATATATTAATAGTATTATAATATTCAATAATTTAAAAAAAATTAAGAAATAATAAAAATTAAAAAATATTAAATATTTAATATAAACTTTTTCTAAACTTAAAACATCTTTCAACAATTTTAAATTAAAAAAATGTTTAATGAAAAAAAAAAAAAAATTATTTAATAATTAATCTTTTTTTAATTTAATTTAGTTTTGTAATATAATATAGTAATTAAAATTTTTTAATTATATTTTTAAAAATTAGTATTTATCTCTATATATTTTAAATAGTAAATAGATTTAGAATTTTTAATATATTAAAAATATATAAATTAGTTTTAAAATATTTAAATATAAAAATAAATAAAAATAAAAAATATTTAAAGAATATATTTAAGTTTGTTGGAATTTAATGGAAATTTTTATTAATTTTAAGTAGCTACTTAAAAACAAATTTAATAATAAATTATATAATAATATATATTAATTTATAATATTATTAATTTTTTTTTTTTTTTTATTATTATTATCATTGTTATCATTTTTATTTATTTTATTTTTATTTAATATTTAGTGTTTTTGTAAAGTTTTTTAGTCTTAAATAAATTCTGGAAGTTCTATGTCTATTAATAACTTATGTGTTAAATAAGTTATTGATTTTGAAATATTATTTTTAATATTTTTATTTTAGTATTAGAATAGAGTGCAATAGTAGACTATTAAAAACTACCTATTTTCAGAATTAAAAATTTGAAACAAATTAAAATTTTAATAAAATAACAAACTATAATTTTGATTAAATATTAAATAATAAAGTAGATTTTTTTTTTTTTAATTTAATTCCTAATATTACTAATTTATATATATTTGATCTTAAATATTTTAAAAATATAATCCTAGAATAGTTTTAAGATAATAACAAATTTTTTAAAAATACTACTAATCCTCTAATTATTTTTTTAAATATATTTATATATTTTGGTTATTATCTAGAATCTGATTTTGATATTAAAAACTTTGATAAAACTAAAAACTTTAATTTATTTGAAAATTTTACTGATTTTGGATTAATTTTTATATTTATTAATTTTAAATATAAAAGTTTAAGATTAAAATATTTAAAGAATTTAAATAATTTGATAGTAAATACTGGAGAATTAATAATAATAACAAAATTATCTAAACTATTAAATAAAAAAAATAATAAAAAAAAAATCTAATAAAAATATAAATAAAAAATTTACTAGTAAAAAGTTAGATAAATAATAAATTTTTAAAATTTTATTTTAAATTATAAAAAAATTTTAATTAATAAGTATAAAATAGTACTTATTATAAAAAAGAAAAAAAAAATTATAAAAAATAAAATTAAAAATAAAATTAAAAATAGAATTAAAAATAAAGCTAAAAATAGTAGTAAAGATGGTGATGATGACAATAATAATGATAATGATGATGATGATAGTAGAGTTATATTATTAAAAAGAAAGAAGCACAGAATTAGTAAATATTTTAAAATAATAAATTATAAGATGCTAGGAGTTAGTTAATAACCTCTTAGTTAAAAAAATTAATATTAATATTATAATTATAAAAAATAATAAAACTATAGGAATCTTTAAAATTAATAATATAATTAAAAAATAATTTTTTTAAAAATTGGAAAATAAGAATTAGAATTTTATAAAAAATTCTTAACATCTACTAATAATTTATATCTAAATAAAAAATATAGTAAGGTTGTTAATATAAAAATTATTATTAATTTTAATTTAAATAATCTCAACTATACCTATTTTAAATTGAAAAATAAAATAATTGTTGAGATAAATTTAAGGAGTAAATTTTTATAAGATACTGGAAGTTTATTATAAAATACTAATTTATATGTATAAACTAAATTAGATTTAAAAATCTTATTTTAAATGATGATTGTTAAATTATTACTAACTTTTTAGTAATTATTTAAATTAAAAAACTAACATATTAAGTTGTAGAACTAGCAGATTTCATGAATCTGATATTGGGTGATGGTAAAAAAAATGAAAGAAATAATGGAAATAGTAGAAATAATAAAAATAAAAGTACTAAATTTTTAGATATAGATAAAAAAAAAAATGATGGATATAAAATAATAGATTTTATAGATCTTTTAGATTATAAATATAATATTTTATATTATATTAATAATTAATAAGAGTAGACTGGCTAAAAAAATTTTAGTATTAAGTAAAAAAAAGATTTTATTTTTAAAATTATAAAATTAACTTATTTTAATATTATTAAAAATATGATCTTTATAGACAACTAGGTTGATACTGGAAATCTGAAACTGGTTAACAATAATTTAATAAAATTTGTTTTTATCCGTTTAAAAGGAATTCTTTAAGATATATTTAAAAAATATAAGAAAAATATAAGAACTACTTTGGAATATACTATTTTAGATAAATATATACATTTTAATAATAATTTTATAAAAGACTTTAAGAATCTTTAATTAAAAGTAAAATAAAAAAAAACAAAAATTAAAAAAGTTAGAAAAAAAACAATAAAAAAAAAATTACAAAAAACTATTAATAATAATAAGTATTTATTAGTTTATAATTAGATACTAAAAGTTTATTAACTTATTTTCACAGTCATTTTTGGTAAATTTATTATCAATACCTTCTCTACTATTATTATTATTATTTTAAAATCATCAAAAGCTTTAGCTCTATTTTTTTCCAAAGTTTGTATCAGAATTTAGATATTCTATCCAGATAATGTTATTAAATTTATTTTTACTTAAAATAATATGAACTATTTGTACAAAAACTCTAAAAATCTGAAAGTAGACAATTCTAATATAGTCGAATTTTATAATATAAATATAGATTAAATTATTATGATTTTAGTAAATTTAAATACTTTCATAGTTATAAAAAATAATAAAATAGTTTTAATTTATTTATAACTAAAAAAAGATTATATTAAGTTAATAGAAAATAATAATTATTTTTTATATAAAAAAATTACTTTAATTAATACTTTAAAAATATAATTTAATAATATATAAATAATAATCTAGGAAAGTATAATAATAATATAATTATATTATTTTTATATTATTTTTTATTAAATTTTTTAAAACTTTAATTTTCTTTTAGTTAGCAGAATAATTTAATTAAATTTTAAGAAAATAGCAGTAACAATAACAATAGCAAAATTAAATAAAATAAATTAAAAACACTAAAGAACCAATAAAAAACTAAATTGGGAAAATTAAAAAAAACTAAAATATAATTAATTAATACATTTTCTTTAAGAATTTAAAAAAATTTAAAAAAATTTATTAATAATAAGAATATTAGAGAAGATTGTAGTAATCTTCTAAAAAATTATAATAAAGATATTTTTATTTAGATTTAATCATATATTTAATGTGAAATTAATTAATTTAATAGATAACTTATAATAAAAGTGATGTTTTTTTTTAAAAAATATATATCTTATTTAATTGATTAAGTGATGAAGAGGTTGTAAAAGGTTTATAACAAATTTTTAACATTTACCTCCAGGTTAAAATAAAAAATATTATTCAAAAATTTTTTTTTAAAAAAAAAAAGAAATATGAAAATCAATAATTAAAGTTGTATATATATATATAAATCTAATAAATTTTAAATTTTTTTAAAAATATTTTGAAAACTTTAAACATTTTCTTTTATATTCTCAATAATTTTTTTTATTATTGATTTAGATATATTTAGTAAAAATGATTTTTAATAGGGCACCAGTTTTTGAATATTTAAGGCTGTCTTTTACACAACTCCTGCAACCTTTTAACACTACTAAAGATCCTCTCAGGCTACCAGATTTTTTGCTGATGCAGAATATAAAAATTAAATCTAATATCTCTTCTTAATAAACTTCAATATTCTAATCAACTACAAATAGCTTGCCAGAGTCTGGTAAAAGACATATATTTTAAATCAAAACAAAATCTTTTAAATCTAACAATCAACAATCTTATAATAGATTCTAACAATCTTCTTAATAAAAATAATAATAGTAAGTTATCAGCTATTAAATATTTATATTTAAATAATAATATCTATATATTTTTAGATTTTGAGAATAAGATTTTAGTATAAAATATTAAAAATCTGATACTGGATGATAAATATATTTTTAGAAATCCTTAATAATATCTAGAAAGATAATAATAAATTATAAAAAAAATTATGACTATTTATTACCTTAATAACTTGCATATAAAAATTTAAAAATTTTTAAAATTATATTATCTGGTTGTAATTATTGGTAGGTATGTACTGGATAGCTGGAATTTTAATAATTTTAATATTATAAAAATTTTTTTTTATTAATTATTTAATTAATTAGTAGTATTAATTGAAGATTTTTAGGATTTTAATACTATTATAATTTATTAAATTTAATATATTGAATTATTTTTATTTTGTTATAAATTATTATGTTAAGATTTTATTTTTTGTTGAAGAGAAGGATAATGGGAAATTTTTAATAAATATTTATTAGTTTGTATAGAGTTGATTTTATGTTTTGAGGATTATTATATTAATTAGTTATTTAATATTATTATAATTACTGATTTTAATTTAAAAGATAGTAAATAATAAATAGATTTTTATAGTTTTATAACTATTATTTTTAAGATATTTTTTAATATAATTAATATTTTAAACTAATGAATTATTTTAATAAATAAAATAATATCTTGTTTATATTTATTTTTATTAGATAATAAGGATTTTTTTATTAATATCTATATTAATTTATAAATATATAATATTTTTTATGATGGTGGCAGTTTGGTATAGGATTGTTAATATTTATATATAATTTTATTTTATTTTATTTTGATTTAAAGAGTATATGTGTATTATTTTTTTTTTTTTTTTAAATAAAGAATTTTGTTTTTAAATAAATTATTAAAATTANTTTTTTTTAGATTTTGGTAATCTGATACTAGTTCCTCTTTTTTTATTTAATATTATTTTATTTTAAAATAGTTTCTATTTGAAAAATAAGATAAAATAATAATTAATAAAATCTTTCTAACCTTCCAAAACTGGCAGCGTTTGATAAAAAAAAAAAAAAATTAATTAATTAATAAGTATAATCTATACTTATTTAGAATTAAATTAATAAAATTATTTAACTATTAGAAAGTATATTAGAAGAGTTTGTATTAATTATTAAATATTTGGTTCCTAATGCTACTTTTTTATTGAACCAAAATGGTAATACTAATTTTGAAAATGAGATTGATATTAATTTTTCAAATTATAATTTTATTAAAAGTAAAATAAATAATACTTTTATTAATTTTATCTTATTAGCTAATTAATTAAAATAATTAAGTTTTTTAATTTTAGGACTTTTAGTATCTATTTCTTGATTTTTAAAATATATTTATAGTTTATTAACTTTTGATTTAGATTGTAATTTAATTACTAATAATAAGTAAGTTAGATAATAAATTAAAGTTTTATCTTTAATTTTAAGATTATTTATTAGATACTTATTATTTGTAGTATTTTTTTTTTCTTTTTTAAAAAAAGAATGTTTTAAGTATTGATATATTTAATTAGGTTTGATTTAGGATATTTTATTTTTATTTTATATCTTAAAATAGAAGTCAAATTTTGTTATGATTATTAAATATTATTAGATTTTTATAATCTAATACTAACTATGGGTAGTAAAATAATTAACGGAAAAGTATAAAAAATATATTAATAAATAAAAAATTAGTAGATTTTATGTAAATAAAAAATAAAAGATTTATTTGATAATTCTCTAGTAAAATCTGGCTAAATAATAATGAGATTTAATAATATATTAGGTATTTGTTAAAAATTGAGCCAATAATTTTAATAATAAATTAAATAAATATCTTATTAAAATTATATGTTATAATGTTTTAATCATAAGGTTAGTTTTATTATTTTATTAATAATTATTGTAGCTATTTATAAGAATTTATAAAAAATTTTGTGTTGAATGTGTATAATTTTACTAATCTTAATATTGATATTTATTCTGTGTGTATTAAAAGACTAATTAATTTAAATTATTTAAATTTTTTAAAAAATAAAGATAAAATAAACTTTTGATTTTTTTTAAATATTGAAAATTTTTTAATAAATTGTAATTATAGATTCTTTTTTTTTACTTAGCTATTTATAAAATCTTGATTAATTAATATTGGAAATTTTCTAAAGGTATGGAAATGAAGTATGATTTCCTGGTTGATTTATTAAATATTTATATTCTTATTTTTAGTACAGTTTATTTTTGGGTAAATTTAAAAAGTTGGGAAACTAGTTAAAGGAATTAATAGATTAGTATTAAAATGGTTAATATATATAATAAATTAAATATTTAGAAACTTATAACATACTTTGCTAATTTAATTAAATATTTTTAATAATTTATTAAAAAATTTTAAATAATAGTTGATAGAAATTCTTATTAGTATTTATAAACATGTAATATGATTTTATACCAAACTTTTGAAGTTTGCTTCTACTATTAAAAATATTTTTTGAAATATTCTTCTTATCAATGATAAAGAAGCAACTATGTTTAAAAAGTTAATAAATTTATAATAAAGATCCAGAAAAAAACTAAGGGCATTGTATAAATAACTTTTCTTTATATATTTATTAACTTTTAAATATAATATTTTAATATAAAAAATTTTTTAATTAAATATTTTTATTTGAATTATGTAAATCTGTGCTTAGCTACTAGAAGTCTGATTGAGGATTACCATTATCAAAAAGATTTTTAAGATTATCTTAATCAATAACATCTGAAAGTTTATATTAAATTATAATATCATTAAGGTTATCAATTAAATTAATATTATAGATGATTTTCTAATAATATAAAATTATTAAGGTTTTTGTAGTGTGGTTATTTTTAAACACTCAAAATCTTATAGTAACCATTGAAGATATAACACTCGCTAACTTTAAAAGGTTTTTAGAAAACAAAAATCCTCTAGATCTTCTGAGTCCTCAGAGGACTGGGAGGACAACACAATTTTTTGCTGATGTACTATTTAAAATTCAAAATATCCATATCTTGTTCAAAAAATAATTTTTTCTTTATCTTTTTTAACCACTTTGATTTGATTAAATATACTATAAATATCTAGCCAGGTATGATACTTAGTTTTTTTTTAGCCAATCTAATATTTTATTAATTTGTAGTAAAGGGTACCTATTTTTGATGATGATAATATTGAGTTTCCTTTAATTAATACAAAGATATAATATTCCATCTTTTTTTATAATAAATAAGATGGGGGTTCCCCATAGGTTATTTGATTTTTAAATAAATTTTTTATTAAAGTTTTTTTTATTTATATTTTTAAAATTTTTAAGTATTCTTTGCTTATGGGCCTTAGTGGTTTTTATATAAATTGGGCTTTTTCTTCTGTTTTGATCTTTATATTTGTAGGTTGTTTTAGTAGAAAAATATTTTCTTTTTTTTTTAAAAAAATTTCTTTTAGATTTTTATATTCTAAAAGTAATTTGATTATAGATTTTATTAGATTTTTATTTTATTTGGATCTAAGCTTATAGATGATATAAATAAGTTCCTGTTTTAAAATTTTTTTGAATACTTTGGTACTAATAATAGTAATTTTAAGTAAATATTTTAATTTAATTTTTGATTTATTTTAGTTTATTATAATTTTGTGTTTTTTATACTATAGGTTTCCGAGGTTAAGATTTTTTATTATATTAATAATATTGGTTTGAATTATTTTTTTATATTTTTTGATTTTTATTGTAAATTAAGTCATTTTTTTAATAATTTTCTTATTATTATTGAAATATTTTACAATTTCAGGAAATCGTTTTTGTTTAATTAGAAAATTATTTTTAATTATAAATTATTGGTTTATATGAATATTGGTATCACTCATGTCTAAGCAAGCAAGTGTATAAACAAAATATTAAAATTTAAAATATAAAATAATAGGGATTTTAATATAGGGTTTAAAAAAAATTTTTATTTCTTTAAAATTTAAATAAAAAAATATATTCTGTAATATAAAAAAAATTTATAATATTTTTTGAAATTTTTAAAATTTGCAAAATAATAGGTTTATTTTGTCTTATTGTGTGTTATTTTTTATAATTAGATTTCTTTTTTTCTTGTTTTGATTTCTTTATTAAAATATATCTTGTGGTTAGTAATTTTTATAATTTTCTTTATTTTTTATTAAACTTTATTATATATAATTTTCTATAACTTTTAATTATGTGTGAGGTGGGGATTTATTCTTTATTAGTACTTTCCATTATCTATAAGTTTCAACCTAGATCAAGAGATCATAATATATACAGACAAAATTTTTTTAAAATATTAATTAATATAATAGCCTCCTTCCTTACAGCCCTTATCTCCACAATACATATAAAAATTTAATAAACAGCATCTATCTTTTTTTTCTTTAATTAGTTATCCTTGAATACATCCAACAGACTAATCCATTGATCTTAGGTTATAATATTGATTTCCCTATGTCTGTAGTGGCCTTTGGAGGTTGAATTTGCTAGAAAGCCTTATTGTTTTTTGGTTTAATTGATTTTATTAAAATAAATTGGTACTAGTTTTATTTTGAGTTTTTTTTTTGTGTCTAAAATTTTTTAATTGTTATCTAATTTTTGATACAAGGTAGTAAAATTGTCAATATTATCAGGAAGTTTATTTTGAGTAATAAGGAGTTCTTCCATTTTAATATATAATCTATTTCGTAAGTAAGCAATCTATGCAGTATTATTATAGTTAAATCATTTTATTAATCAACAAAATTTAGTTAAATAAATTAAGAATGGTTTATTAATTTACCTGAAAGTACATAATTTTTTTTTTATAGTGCTAACTAAGTTTGGGTTTTTAAAAATTTTGTTGAATTATTTAGCAAAATCAGCATAAGTAATTTAATTATATAGATTAGTATTTTTATTATATTTATTAAAAGTTAGCTTTTGGGGGTTATTTTGTAATAAGCTAACTACATATGCAATTTTTTTTTAATAAATATTAAATTTTACAAGTTTTCCTTTGTATTTATTGTTTAGGGTTTTAAAAAAGTTTCTTAACTAATAAGGCTTACTACTATTAAATAATTCAGGATTAGGAAACTTAATTTTATCAGTAGGCATAATAGTTAGTACATTACTAATTTTTAATTATTCGAATACAGCGAGGAGGGTTTTAGTCTAAAATATTGTAAAATCTGAAATAGTAATTTATATTTCAATTGTTTTTCTTGATGCATTTTTTTTTTTAGTTACCTTCGAGCTGGATCCAGAAGACATCTTGAGGTGTTAGGTTAATATGGTTGTAAAGTAACAAAGTATAAGAACTATGTATAATAGGTTTAAGATATTAAGGTAATATATAAGATGTTACAAGAGTAAGATATTGATTTTGTGTATATATATATTTGAGTTGATACTTAAATTATTACTTAATTTCTTAATTACATGATAGCAAGATTACAGGTATTAAATAAATATATAGTTTATATAAAAAAGGATATAAGTTTATAAACTGGACAAAAGAAATAGTAACTTATGAACTGAACAGCAAAGATAACTCATAAACTGGATAAAGGAAATAACTTATAAATTAAACAGCAGAAATAACTCATGAATTGGATAAAGGAAATAATTTATAAACTAAACAGCAAAAATAATTCATAAACTAGACATTTTTATTCTTATTCTAAATTATATTGTTTTTGTTATGTTTCTTTGATTCATAGGATTGTGTGAATGTTTCCCACTATCATATGCAGGGCCCTGCCAGCGTCTATGATCTCTTGTTGTAATTCATAATGTTGTTTGAGCTTTGTTACAGTTTATTAAAGTCTAACAATTTACTATCAAGGATACTTTTACATCAAAAAATAATTTTTAAAAAAAATCTATCTTAATAATTTTTTATTCTTCTATCAATACCTTTTTAACTTAATAAACAGTTAATATTTATAAAAATAACTTTAAAAACCAAAAAAATCCTTATAAATTTAAATTATTGATAGTGTGGAAGTTCATATTCAACACTAGAATAGTTTTTAAATATTTATAAAAAAAATTTATTAATTAAAAGTTCTAAATTGGCTAGTTATAGTAAATTCGTGTTGCTATTTATTAACATTAATATACCTTTAATAAAAAGTGAAATAAATGTTAATTTTAAATTAATTTAATACCTTTCTTAAAAAAAAAATTATCTACCGCTTAGGCTCTAACATTTTAATATATTTTTTATTAGTGAGATAACGTGATCCATGGAGAAGTGAGACAGTTCGGGAAGTGAGACAACAACAACAGTGAGTTCTATTGAGAATAATTACACAAAATTTTATTCTTCAGCGGTGTTGTAGTTATTACCACTATTATTATAATCACTATCAATTACAATAGTAGAATTATTGTTTTCGCCCTTCTTGGCTTTTTTGGCATAATTCTTATGGTTGGCCTCTGTAATTTTTGCATTTAATTCAATTACTTTTTCACTTTAGAGGTATTTTACCTTATAATCATTCAAAATTTTGACACCTGATAGTTGTGGTTTTCTAACTCTATTCTGTGATATTTTTTTATTTGCAGTGTGTAATTGGTCGGCGGTTGCTAATAATATTATATTTTCATTTATTATACACTCTGTGAATTATCTTAATTTATGTACAGTTGCAATAATTAGTGAACTGAGTAAATATCCTACCTTGTTTAATAACAAATCCACTACCTTCTGTACTGACTGTGGTTGTGTTGGTGTAGCTAGTTTGTATGGTAGTAATGGTGACAGTGGTGGTGGCATGATAGGACATAACTTTGACAATACTTTATTAGAATTATATAATACCAAACCAATATTTGATTATGTTGCTTTTATTAATTCAATTGAAATTATATTATTACACGCTTTTGCTAGTAGTTTAATAAATAATTATTTGTTGATTTTAATTATCTTATTGCATATGATGTTATCTATTGTATTGTTGTACTATTTGCTGTATACTGAATTAAAACCAACGTCTAATGGTTGCAATTGGTGGGTACTATGAGGTGGTAAACAAAGTGCTATAATTGAATAATGAACGTAATAATTAATAAATTCTGTGCTGATATAACTGTTGTGATTATTTAATAATAGTATATGCTATTGGTTGTTGTGTACCTTAGGGGTTGTTAGTGGTTTAAACAGCCAGTCTAACTATTGTACACCTAAATCCTTATCTGTTTACCTACTAGGCGAAATTGTAAATAACCAGCTGTCTGTTGAATAGTTTATATTATTGGTGTACTAATTGAATTGGTAGTATTTGCCCTTAAATATGATAAATGGTGGCAATGTTGTGTTTCTGACACCAATGCATTTAATGTTTGTAATCAATTCGTGATTACTGAATTGTTTGCTGAAGCGATTGGTACCGCATTTTGGTATAATAACTTTAAAAAATTATACTAGTCCTATTATAAATCCCTTCTCATCTATGTTGAAAAGGGTATTCTTGTTAATGCTGTAATGTTGTTTGGTATTTATGAACAAGTTGTAGAACTTTTGAATTGAATTAAAATCATCTGTTTTGGCTTGTTTGTTATCAAGTGCTTGTGAGTATGCAATATATAGTTTAGGATGCTTGTCTTTAAAGTGATTTATTTATTTTATGTTTAGTTTGTGATCTACTATTTTTTCTATCATATAGTGTATCATATCCAACCTGGTTGGAAACCCCCAATTGTATAATCTTATTATCTAGCACATTAGCACATGTTTATTTTTTATTGTTACCACCATTTATTTGTAATGCGTTGTGGATTGGTTACTAGTTTTGTTATTGAGGTAGCGTGCTAATGTGGTATACACTATATTATGCACTATAGTAGTAGTACAGATTATTTTATAATCACCCTGTTTATATGCTACCATAGTTAGCTTAAAGCGCTGTTCACAGAGCACCCCAACAGCCTTGCTATTTTGCTTATTACTAAAACAGGTATGGCATGTTATGGTAACTGAATTAGTATTTGAATTAATAATTGAATTGGTAGTTGAATTAGTACTTCGCAATTGTAATTACAATCAGTAGCGATGATGATATTTTACACATTATTATTATTTATTGTTGTTGTTGTTGTCTCACTTCCCGAACTGTCTCACTTCTCCATGGATCACGTTAACCACTTATAGTATGAGTGTTTTTTATACTAAGGGAAAAATACTAAATGATTTTTTGATAATTTTTATAAATAAGTTTTAATTTATTTATTTTTATATTTATAACTTAGTAAAAAAAACTTTAATTTTTAGATATTTGATAATCGGAATTTTATTATAAATACAGAATAGTATTGTTAGACCTGAGAGTTAAATGGAAATAACTAGTTATTTTATACCAATCTATAAATATTTTTTTTTTATTATATTTGTAAATATAAGTCAATGTGTATAAATATGGATCATCCCTAGTTTTGAATAACGCGTTTTCGTAAAAACTCGCCTTCATGCGATCACACGTATGATCTTATTCTTCCTTGTACAACTATAATATTTAACTAAACAAGCTAGTTTTTCATAAGATAAATTGAAAATAACTAGCAAACGTATATATAATAAAGTAAAGATAGTTACAGTAATAGAAGTTTTCAAAAACAGCCAATTATTAAAAATTACTACTATTATTTATATAATATTATGTTTTATTTTTTGAAACTAACTAAATATTTAATAACTATATAGTCTAGCTTATGAAGGCTAGTAGCGACTTTTTAAAGTATAAAAAAAAAGTTTTATAAAATAAGATTTATATTAAAAAGTTTTTAAATATATTTTTATATATGTCTAACTTCAGGTTATTGCTACTAAGATTTTTAAAATATAAAATAATAGTAATTTATTGGGTAAACAATAAATTAATAACTTTTTAGACTATTACTTATAAATTAAAACTAAGTTTAGTTATTATACTAATTGGTAATAAATCAATTATACAAATCTAACAAATATAAATAAATTATTTAGTTTATATAAAACTATATTTTAAATTTTTTTAGAGCGATAATATAATATAAATAAAAATAGTATAATAGCTGGAATAACATCAGCAAAAAATCTGAACCCCCCAAAGGTCATTATGTAGAACACAGGAGGCTGACAGGGATATGGGGAGGTTATTATATGATGACGGGAGGCCGACACCAATCTTAATACACTCCATTAAAACTTCAAAGCAATTAACTATAGATATCTACTTTTTAGAGTCTAATACAACCTTCTTATAATATTAAATTAATATAAGTTTTTTTTTAATTTTCTATTATTTTTCATTTTTTTTTTATATTATATTTTTTTAGAATATCTTAGTCTTTTTATAGATATGTTTTGTTTAATATAATGAAACTAAAAAATAATAAATATAAAAATAATAATTAATATTAAGATGATATATCTAATTTTGAGCTACTGTATCTAGAATTTATGGTGTAAGCAGTAATTTCTATTGGATTACCAGTATTAGTTAATAATTTAAGAAAACATTAATGTACTAAATTAGCTACTGATCTTGATTGTGAAAAAATTATAAAAAAAAGATTAATAAAATCTTAATTAAAACTTATAAACCTTCTAGTATTTTTAGTTAGTTTTATAAAAATTCCTTTGTTTAGAAAAAGATTTAATAAAAATTTATTATCTAAATACAAAAATTTAATTTTTAAAAAACAAAAATCTAGTTTTTTTCTTTAATAATTTTATAGTAAAATTTAGTTGGATATTTTTTAAATAAAGGCATACACTTAGAATTTAATAAAGGATATTAGGCTAAATTTAATGTTTATTAAAATTATTTATGAATTTTTTTTTTTTACAGCCTAAATATTATAACTATAAATTAACACCAATTAGATATATTATTATATTGAAAATTTTTATTTATATTTAATAAGCATTGCTAGGGATATTATACTAAATATATATTATCTAAACCATCTTAATACTAACATTTAATTAAATAAAATTAAAATTTTATTAAATACTAAATTGTTAAGATATCTTATGAAGGAAGGAATTATAATTAGTTTTTTTATTAACAAATATTTACAATCTGTTAATAAATATTTACAAATTTTCTTTACATATCTAGCAATTTTGAAAGTTTTAATCCATTAATATTAGAATTTATAAAGAAAAAAAGGGATTAAAAAACCAAATTTTATAAAAGAATTAAATTTTAGAATTTTAGCATAAACCACTGCATATATTTAAATTACATTGAAATTATAGGAAGAAAATATTTATAATTAGAAAATTAGTTTTAAGATTATAAATAATTATAATAAAACTTCTAGTGTCTATTATAATATTTTTATAGTTGATTAGAATTTAATAATTTTTGATAACTTATATATTAATATAATCAATCAGGCCTAAGAGAAACTGGTATTATATTACTAAAGTTTTATATAATTTTATATTAATATATTATTAAACAAATTACCTAAAATTCAAGCTTCTTAGAATTTTATACTAGTAGATAATAATAAAAAGGAGGAATTAAATTTATTATTAAAAAAATAAAAAAAGATTAAAAATATCTAGTAAAAATCTTTATTTATTTTTTTTTATTCTAATATATAACTTTAGATATATAAATAATTATAATAAATTTTTTTTTTTTTAAATTTAATTGGATACTAGAAGGTAATTGTAAAACTATAGAGAGATATAATTAAATGCTAGAGGTTGTATACAAGACTAAATATCATTAACCTCCCATAACTTCTCATAACTAATAGGATAGCTCCAGGACATAAAAGATCACTGAGCCATCCAAGCCATCTGATAGCTCGGATGTCAACAAATTTTTTTGCTGATGAAGTATAAACAGCCTTATTATTAGAAGTTTTAGCTACCAAAAGAGTTAAATCCTTATAAAAACAAATTATTCACATTTCTAGACCTTATTTATCAAATATATGTTTATTATAAATGTTATACTTAATTTCCTAATAATTTTTAAAACAAAGTTTATTTAAAATTAATAATTTTATATAAAAATATTAAAAAATAATTTCAAATAGTAGATAATTTATTTAGAAAATAACTAAATAAGTAATATTATTATATTAAAATAATTAATAAAGATATTTCTATTAAAAATAATTATTAACAATTTTTTAGAAATAAGGTTATTAGTAGTTAATAATTATGGTTTATATATAATTGATGAATTTATAATTTAGTATTATTTTAATAATATATATATATTATTTTTATTTGCCTATATTTTTTATATTACCTAGTTATTAGATTTAGGATATTTTTCAGTTTTAAAAATAGTATATCAACAGTAATTAAGCAAGTTTGTAAACTTAAATAACATCATATGCGTAAATAAAATATTATTTTTTTAATTTTATATTAAGATATGCATAATTGCCTTTATAATAAAGAATATCACTGTAGGATGGAGGATAACTGGACTTTACTTTTACAATTGTTATAAATTATTATGAAATTGTTGGGTAGTAGCTTAGTAGTTACTTATTTTAGTTTTTAAATTAATTTTTAATATTATTATATTTATAAAAAACCAGAATATTAATTATATATTTAAATTTTTTATATAAAATCTTTCTATATATCTAGCAATTTATAAAATTAATAAAAATTAAGACAAGTTTATAATTCAGCTTACTTTAGTAGAATAAAAGTTTAAAATTATAAAAACTAAATTAGAGGCTATTTAGTCAATCAAAAAAAAAAAGGTGTGCATGGAATTGAACAAAAGATTTATTATTTTTGCAGATATAATTACACAGCAAGAATTAAAATTAAAACAATTTTTTATTAATATATTAGATAAAGCAGAATTAGCTATAAAAGATAATGAGGTGATTGCAGAGGTGGAAGTACTTTTTTGATAATCTAGCTGTATTCAGTTATAGGTAATATATTATTTAGGTTACATAAGTGATAATCTTATAAAAAATTAATAAATTAATATAGTTTTTATACTTATAGCTCTAGTATTGTATAAAATATATTTAATAATATATTATTTCTTAAGTTGTTGAAAGGTAGTCCGGAACCAGGGGGGGTCCATATTTGTACACATTGACTTAATAGTTCTTATAAGTGGAAATTGAAAAATCAAAAATAGGAGTGGAATTGTCAAGAATAATTTAAAAAATATTATTGGTAAAAGATATTTTAAGTTTTTTAATTTAGTGTGGGTGTAAAGTGGCTTTTGTTTAAAAGTTTTGCAGCGAATAAATTTAAATAACTAAATTAAGTTTTTTTATTGTAATATTTTGAGTTATGTTAGTATGTTTTTAAAAATATTGATATTTTTTTATATTTAGAAATGTGATAATTATTTTTTTTTTATTATATTGTAGACTTTTTGTGATATTTATATTATAAATACTTTTGGTAAGTATAAAATAAATTAATTCAAGTTTCTATAAATTTGATAATAAGGAATTATAATTATAAATTAAAATATTGTTTTTGTAGTGTTTTTTAAAAATTAATAACGTACCTCACCGGGAAGCGGGACACACCAGGAAGCGGGACACTTACTCTAAGTGAGAAAACCACACCAAAGAAATCCAAAAATTATATTAAAAATCCATCACCAAACACGTCAATCAACCATCAACTTCTATCAACGATAAAACCATCAAAAAAAATCGTAAAATTATAAATTCAACAGTATGCAATCCAGAAGATCAAGTTTATTATATAATACGCATTTCAGTTGTGTACTGTTTATAATTATTTTTAAAATTGTTACTAAAAATAAGCAATATGTACATGTATAGCACTAAACACAATACATAGTTTATTAGCACCGCACTAGTAAACTAATCAGTTTTTTTGTATATATCATTAGGTATGGTAGTTATAATGTGATTTACAACGTTTTTTACAATATATAACGCATAGTTGTAATTATGGATGTAACAGAAGTTAATGGTAGGTTAATGGTTGATTAATGGTTTAGTAATGGATTTTTAATATGGTTTTTGGATTTCTTTAGTATGGTTTTCTCGCTTAAAGTAAGTGTCCCGCTTCCTGGTGTGTCCCGCTTCCCGGTGAGGTACGTTACTTAAAAAATTTTTAAAAAATAAAAAGTAACAAAATAACTCGAATAAAAAAAAACAAATTTTAAAAAATAAAAATAAAATAAAATATAAAACAAATTTAAAAACGAAATTAGATTTTGAAAAAGTGAAGTAAAAAAAAGAGTATAATACCCCCCCTATTACTAAATCTAAAAAAAAAAAGTTTAGATCTGAAATTAAAAAAAAACTTATAAATCTTTTAATGTAAAAAAAAAATACAATCTGCAAAACAAAATTTTAATAAGATAATGGGATTTTTAGAAGAAGTTAAAAAAAAAAAGTTAAAACAAAAAANAAAGAAAAAAAAAAACTAGAATTAAAAATCAGAAAACAGAAATTCAAATTTTTTAATAATAAGTTCTAAAAAAATAATATCAACTTCTTTTAAATCTAATAAAAAGAAAAAAAAATTTGATTTTGAGTTTGACGATTATAATTCAGAAAATAAAAAAAACTAAAAAAATAAAAATAAAAATAATAAAAATAAAAATAAAAATTTAAAAATAATATCACCTTTTAATAATAAAAAAAAAGATAGGCTAACAAAACTTTTTTCTAATAAATAAAATCATTCTAAATAATATATAAAGTAAGTATATAAACTCATATCATCTACAAATGTTAAACTTGAATATAAGAGATAGATATTATTTGTCTAATATCCTTAAAAAATATATTTCATTACTTTATTTGTGAAATTCTTTTCATACCATTAATATATATTTATAAAATTAAATAAAAAATAAAAATTCTATTGAAAATAATACTCTTAATCGATAAACAATTTATATAACGTACCTCACCGGGAAGCGGGACACACCTAGAAGTGGGACACTTTTTAGCGAGAACCGCACCACACCAAAAAACCCAGCACCGCACCACACCAAAAAAATTTTGGCAGCGCTAGGCTGTAGTACTAGTTTATAATTATTTTAAAACTATTTTTCTCTATCTAAATTACTATCTATAATAACTATTATATTGTAAGATGGCGATGTTATAATTAGAGTTCGACATNCCCATGTCGAACTCTAGTTATAATAGAGTAATTTTCCAGTGTGATGCTGGGAAACCGACTTCGTAAGTATGTTACCGCCGTGATAACAGGAAATAAAAAAATTTATTAAACAGTATAACTATTATCACTATCTATATTACTACTTTTTTCACTATTTTCTTTATTATCTTCTTTATTATCTTCTTTGCTATCTTCTTTGTTATTACTATTATTTACATCTATAAGATGTTGTTGATGACTATTACTGTAAGGCTAACTGTGATTATGTATAATACTACTATTATAAATATCCTGACTACTATAAGTATTCTAACTACTACAAGGATAACCATAATAATAAAAGCAGGTAATAATATTATTAGTAGTATTAGTTTTATTAATTATTTTTTCTATTTTTATTTATATTTTTTGGTTTGCCTTTATTTCCTTTTTATCTAGCTTAATTACCTTCTTTTCTTATAAGTACTTAATTTTATTATTATTAAATACTTATATACTAGTTATCCGAAACTTGCTAGTATAATTTTAGGATATTTTTTTATTTATAATATATAGTTACAACTTTATTTTTTATAATATAGAAATTTTTGCTATATATTTTTTAATAAATTATTTAATCTTTTTAATATATATTTTAGTTAGTAAGCTAAAATTATAATTTATACTAATAAAAATGCTATTAATAAACTAATATACTGAATATAATCTTTAAAATATAGATATAGTTAATAGTAGTAGTAGTAAAATATTAAATTTTATTTAAATAATTAAAACTATATTTAGTTCTAGTTAATATTACAATTATAATAATATTTTTTCTAAATTATATAATACTAGTCTGGTTTCTTGCTAAATAAATTTAATAAAATTAAAATTAATAATATTTACCTATACTTTTACTAATAGTTTAATAAATAATTATTTATTAATACTAGTAATATTATTATAAAAAATATTATCTAATATATTCTAATATTAAGTAGTATATACTAAATTAAATCTAATATTTAATAATTATAAGCAATAAATATTATATAACAATAAATAAAAAATAATAATATTATAACATATGCAAAAATTAATAAAGTTAATAAATATATAGGTTTTATACTTATCTAATAATAGCATTCTTTAATTTTCTAATCTTATATTTTTATTAGTTTATAGTTCAAATATTTTTTTTAATTATTGAAATATTAATGTATTATCAGTTTATTTTGATGGTAAAGTTATAAATTCTTAGTCATTTATTATATTACTTATACCTATATACTAATTAAATTAATAGTTATTATTTTTAAAAATAATAAATAGAAAAAGTGCAATACCACAGGCATTAATATATTCAATTATTATTATATTCTTGTGATTACTAGGTTATTTGCTAAATTAAGATTTTATATTTTACAGTATTATTATTTATAAATATTATATCAGTCCTATATAGAGCTTGTATCCGGTCCGGTTCGCCCATGGGCACCGCCCAAAAACTGTGTTGTGGGTGCCCAAACGGTTTTTTTTTTGTACTGCTAAGCAACTGTTTACACCGGTTCTGGTGCCTATAACCCACTGGTTTTTTTTTGGTTTTGGGCACCCATTTTAGCGCCTAAACGGTCAGGTTAACTGAATGGGTAGGTTTTTTACAGGTGCCTGTTTATATAGATGTATCGACACGACTAGAGTTCGATAATACCTCCATATATACGATGTACATGTATATAGTACGACGTATATGTATATAGTACGACGTATACGTATATAGTACGACGTATACGTATATACGACAAATACGTATATAGTACGATGTATACGCATATACGATGTATATGTATATACGACGTATACGTATATACGACGTATGTGTATATACAACGTGTACGATGTATATATGGAGGTGTGTTCAACTATATTTTCGATAAAATGTTTTCAAAAATATATAAAATCAAAAAAACTTTTCAAAATCCAAAATTTTTTTGAAAACTTTTGAATTTTCAGAAAAAAAATCAATAAATTCGTATTTTTCATTTATAAACAGTTTAGCGTTTAATTTTATTTAATTAAATTTAATTTAAAAACTTGCTAAAAAAGTATTAGTTGTTTTAGTGTGTTTCAAGATTTTTCACACCTAATTTTAAATTATTTTCATAAAAAAATCGAAAAAATTAAATTAAAAAAAAAAAAATTTAAATTTAAAAAAAATTAATTAAAATTCAATTTTATTTTTTTAATTTTTAATTTTTTTTTTAATTTTAATTAAAATTATATAATAAATATTTTGGTGATTATGTAATCTGATTACATAATTTGATAATTCTTATTAGAATTAATACCCACCAGTTTAACTTATTAGTTTCTTGGCAAACAAATATTTATTTAATTTTAACCTAATAGGTTTTGGGTGTAAAAAAAAACCGGTTCTTAGTAACCTATACAGTCCGGGTGCTTGCAATGTAAAATATGGGCGGGCACCGTAACCGCCCAAATACAAGCTCTAGTCCTATAATAAATTTTTTTTCATCTATATTATACAATTTAATCTTATTAATCTAGTACTAAATCTTAAAATCTAAAAATAATTAAAAAAACTATTTAATAGACTTAGAATCATCAGCTCTAGCACACTTATTATTATAAACATAAATATATGCAATATATAATTTCTTATGTTTTTTAAGAAATCTATTTATTTAGTTAATATTTAGTATTCTATTAGTTAACTAATTTACTATATGATAAAGTATATCTACTCTTAAAAAAAACCCTTATTAATATAATTATATTATTTATTAAATAAATACTCTTTTAGCTACTACTATTATTATTATTTATTTTTAATATATAGTAGACTGATTACTTACTACACTAATTAATTAGTACTACAAAGTTAACTTTAAAACATTTAGTATTTTTATAATTTTACAAATTAATAACTTATTCTTTTTAACAACACGCATAACTATTTTAAGAGGATTGTTAATACTATCACAATACTTACAAGTCTAATAATTAATAATATTTGTTTATAATAACATAGTATTAAAATAGAAATAATTATAATTAATAGTTCCCACTAAAAAAGTAAGTTAACAAAAGTTTCTAACTTGCAAACTAAGAAATTATACAACCAATTTTATAACTAATACATTGACTAATACAGCAAATAATAAGTAATATATATATACTAGCATGGTACTAATAAATTGACTATCGACAGTAAATTAATAATTAGTGGTTTGGTGGTTTGGTAATTAATAGTTTAGTAGTTTAGTGGTTGGTGGTTTGGTGGTTTGGTGCTAGGTTTTTTGGTATAGTGCGGTTTTTGCTAAAAAGTGTCCCACTTCTAGGTGTGTCCCGCTTCCCGGTGAGGTACGTTAAATTTATATAATAAAAATTTTTGGTGATCACGTGATTTGAGTACATAATCTGATAAGTTCTTATTAATAAACAACAAACCATCAGTTTTTGGATAATTTTTGATTTTCTTGACTTCTCAACTTATTTAGAATTATGTAATAGCTTATTTATATGGCTCTTTTCAAACCGTTAATATGTATTTATAAAAATGTATTATTATAACAAAGCAAATCAAAAAAAAAACCAAAACCAAGTTAAAAAATAATAAAAATTTATATCAAAGTATTTTTTTAACTTAAAAAAATATCAGCTTTTTTTTTTTTAATAAAAAACTTAAATTAGGAAAAAATAAATTAATTCTCTGATTCAAAAATTTTTTCTAGGCCCGTTCCTCGCCATCCCTGGTATATTTTAAACACTGAGTCTATGTAGAGTGCGATATGGGTTGGTTTTAACTTAGAAACCAGTGGGTTGGTTCGGTTTGAGTGGGGTCATGGGAAATTGCTGGGTGGTTTGATATGGGTGATAAAAAACCGCTAAATAATTTTTTTTTTTTTAATAATTTTTTTAGATTATAAATTTAATTAAAAACCATAATTTTAATTATTTTTAGTAATTTATTACTATTTTTAGTAAATTTATTACTATTTTTAGTAATTTATTACTATTTTTAGTAAATTTATTACTATTTTTAGTAATTTATTACTATTTTTAGTAAATTTATTACTATTTTTAGTAATTTATTACTATTTTTAGTAAATTTATTACTATTTTTAGTAAAATAGTTTCTTGGCAATACGGTTTTTATTAAAATTTATGGTTTTTAAAACCGTGCTGGGGTTTTTTTTTTAAAAAAAACTAATCCGTGGGTGGTTTCTACTATCTAAAAACCAAACCGTGGGTGGTTTCGACCATCTAAAAACCAACCCAACCCGCCCCATGTCGCACTCTAAGTCTATGTATCAAAATTCTGAGTAAGACAAATAATCACAATATATGAGGAAATAATATCATATTAAATAATGCAGTAAAACAGAGCTGGGAATGATATAGCGTAAAATAGAGTACAAATAATTGTGCTGTCAAGACCATAGGTCTGTGACAGTTGGAAAATTAAGATAAATATTATATTTAATTTTATTTAGTATTTGGGGTGGACTTAAAAAAAGCTAACTTTGCGTAATAATATAACTTTTATAAATTAATATTTAAAATCAAAAAAGTTTATAATTTTTTAAAAAATAAAACAATTTTATACATTTAACTCTAATATTAGAAAAAAATTAATATTCTAATTGGAATCCTAAATCAATTTATTTATAACTAATATGTTAATATAGTTTAATAAATAATCTGATGAATATAATAAATCTTTATTAAACTTTCTATATATGGCTAAATTTTTGTTAAATAATATTTAAATAATATAAGATCATTTTAATAATTTTTAATCTGATAAAAAAGAAGTTTTGGAGAAATATAACAAAAATAACAAAAATAATAACTATAATAGTAAAAATAAAAATAAGAATGAAAGAATTAATATTAAAAACTTATCATTTTATATTTTAAGCAAATTCAGTAGTATTACTTAAAGGCTTAACCTATTTTAATTATTTATTTATATAAAAACTATGGTAAATACTGAATGTACAGAAGCAGCAAATTCTAATTTAAATAATGGAAAAGTTTATAATTTTTTAATTTATCAAATTTAACTGGAATTTTAATTAGAATTCAATTTTATTTGAACTTTGAAATTAATTAAAATATTAATTAGATTCTAAGTTTAGTTAAAATATTGGTTTAACTAGAATTCTAGTTAGAATATGAATCTAATTAGAATATTAGTTTAACTAGAATTTTAATTAAAATTTATAATATTAATTTGGGTTGTATCTTACAAATTTTTAATTTATTTTTTTGTATTTAATTAATTCTTCTAAATATATTTTATATAACTATTTAGAAAAATGTTTATTTTAATTAAGATACTTTGTATATAAATACATATAAAGGTAATTATATTAAAAAATTAATGAAAGTTATATTATAAGTAGTTAATTTTAGAAGTAGATTTGTAAAAAAATAATCATACTTGATAAGCCTATATATAAATATTATTATAAGTTCTTTTTCAATTAAAAATTTATATATAATACATCAGCAAAAAATTGTGTTGACCTCCTGGACTTTTAAGGTTTATGAGGTCCTAAAGGTCTTTAACCTTTTGGAGTTTTTCAAAAATTAAGTAAGTATATACCTTCAGTAATTATCATAAGATTTTTAATATTTAAAATTTTTTTTTTTATTTAAAAATTTATAGATTTTATAAACTATCAGAAATTTTTTAAATTTAATTAGAAATTCTAATTTTAATAAAATTATATTTGAAATCAACCTTTTTAAAAATATCATCTAAATTAGTTTTAAAATTTTATTTAATATTAGTAATTTTTAATTAAACATTTAATAGTTAGATAGGTACAGGTTAAAAAAATATTTTTATAAGAAAAAATTTTTTAATAATATTAAAATTTATATATTGTTACACTTTGGTCAAGTCTGTTTAACCAAATACTAATCTCTTATTTTAAGATACCTGGGTTTTTAGATTTGGGAGTATATATATTGTAAGATATTAAAGAATGATATATAAGATATATAATAATAATAAAGATTATAATAAACTATAAATTAATATTATAATTAAGTTAACCAATAAAAAGTAAGAACTATTTATTAATTTTAATAATAATCTTATATATATAATAATATTTTATATAAATATTAATAATTGTATGATCGCATATTAGTATTTGCATGCTTATATTATTCACAAATTCATATTTTAGTACTTACATACTCATATTATTCACAGGTTCGCATCTTAGTGCTTGCATACTTGCATGCTTATTATATAGTATATAAATCATATAATAGAAATCTATGAATAAAATAAGTAAATATAAATATATGGAAATAGGTGTTATATAAGAAATAAAATAAATAAAACAAAAAATAATATAATATAAAACAGAATATAAGTAATTGTACTGTTTAGATTATAGATCTGTAACACTATCTCTTTTTTTTAAAAAACAAATTTTATATAGAAATATCTTTTATAAGGATTTTATTTTTATAAAATATAGAGGTTTATATAGAAGTTAAGTTTTATACAAATTATATAAAATAAAATAATATAAACAAAAAATAATATATAAAAAAATAATAATTAAATTAAAGTAATAATTTAAAACTTAAATTTTAAAATATTCTTGTAAGAGGATAATTAATATATATTTAAAATCAATATAAATATTAATAGAATATATAAATAAAAAAAATAAAATGTTTTTTCATCAGCGCCAGATTTTGCAGGCTGATTATATTAAAAAATTTGGAATTCTAGTTTTGATCTTTATAAATATTATTATAAAAAACAACTATTTATATATTATTATATCTAATTATAAAAATTATGTAATTTATATTAAAAATAGTCAGAAAAACTATATCACTAATTTTTATAAATTTTTCTTAAATAATTAAAATAGATTTTGTTAATTTTTTTTTTAGTTAAGCAACTAAATTATTAATTAAATAAACAAAAGAAAGAATTAAAAGATTTAAAAAAAGAATAAACTATAATACAATAAAAAGTTATTAAGCTTTAAATAAAAATTAATCAAAAAAAAAAAAAAACTTTGTTAGGTTAAATAGAAATATTTAAAAGTAATAATTTATAAAAAAAAATCCTTAAATACTAAAGCGGAAGAAAATCAAATAGAGGTAGAACAGTTCTCTAAAAAAATTAAAAAATTTAAAAAAGAATTATTAGCGTTGGTTCCAGATTGTTCTGATTTTGATTATACCAAGTTTTTACAATCTTAATCTTAAAATTAAACTTTTCTTTAATCTTCTGTATTTTCGTTTTTATAAGTTATAATATAGTTTTCTAATTAAGGTAGGTTTTAATAATTTCTAAGAATATATTATTTTTTAAAATCTAAAAATTGTTTTATGGTTTATAAGGTAATAATTATCTAATAAAGTATTTATTTTCTTTGTTGGGTTTATCTAAAATCTTTTTAAATTTATATTTTATATAATCTTCAAATTTTAATTTTTTATTATTTAAGTCTTCTCTTAAACCTTCAAAAACTGGTTCTAAAAATAAAATATAAAATAATTAATAAATGTGTATAAGTCCTAGAATTTTAAATTCAAAAATATTGTTACTGAACTTTTTTGTAATTATAAAAAGTCCATATTTCTGGTAATCGAGCTTTTTACTTTAATGTTTTTTTTATTTAATATATTTAATAAATAAGTATATTTTATTGTTTTTTTTTTAAAAATAATACTTTTATTTTTTTTTGATTATAATAATATGATATTTATTTTATTATAAATTAGAAGTTCTTTTAAAGATTTTTATAAAAATTTTTTATATTTTTAATATATTTATTTACTTAAAAAACTATTTTTTTAAATATTAAAAATAGAAATATTACTATTAAATTCTATTTTTTAAATATTTTATAAAAGGTATATTTTATAATTGAATATTTGAAAATATTGTAAATAAATTTAAAATTAAGGAGTAGCTTAATCCAATTATTTTATATAATATTTAAAAAATTATATAATTACATTTTTATTATTTAAATGATTTATTCAATTACTTTATTTATTTAAACATGTCCTTTACTAGTAATATTAATTTTAATTTTAGTTTAGTTTTTAATTAAATTTTAAAATTTATTAAAAAATAAAGTATTTTTATTGTAGATGTACTTAATTTATAAACTGTATTAATTAAATATTTATTTATTATAAATTTATTCAAATTCTTTTGTAAATTATTTAGAATTTTATAATTTTAAAATTATTATTTTATTAAATTTATAAATAATAACTAGTATTTTGTTATAAATAATATTAATAAATAAATTTCAAGATTTTAGTATTTTTTATATAAAATTATAAAAAATAACTTAGAAAAGTATTAATAATACATTATAAGATTATAATTTTTTATAAAATAAATATTATATTAATTTATTTCTGCAGTATATGTTATAAATTTTGATATATTATTTAATATATTATTATATTTAAAGCTAAAAGTATTTTTTAATTAAAAATTCTTAAATTTATTTAATTTTTAAATATTTATAAGCTAATATATTATGATATTACTTAATAAATTTTTACTAAAAATTTTTAGTAAGAATATAATAAAAATTTTAAAAAAAAATAATTTTATATTTAATAATAAAATATTCTAGTATATTTAAATTATTAAATAAAATTCAAGTAATTATTAAATATTATTTATAATTTTCTTTTAATTTCTAAGTAAATTGATTATTGAATATATGAAAAGTAATATTAAAAATTCAATTAATAATAATTTTTTTAAATAATTTTTTTTTAAGGATTATTCTTTTATCAGGTTATACTTTTATTATTAAATTAGATTTTTTATTAATAATATTTGTTTTTAAATTTTCTTTACCTTTACAATATATAATTTTCATATTGTATTTACTAAAAAATTCCTATTAATAGATTTATCATTTGCTAAGTTCTTTAATAATAAAAAAAAAAAAAAAAATTTTGTAATTAGAATATATAGTAAAAAATTCTTTTATTTATAAATATACTTTTTATATTTTACAAACATAAATACTTACTATAAATTCTTTATTATAGATTAAATATCTAAATTTTATAATATTAAATTTATAAGATAAGTATGTAATAAAGTACTATTTATTATTAAAATATAATTAACATAAGCATATATTTAATACAATATCTGAAACATCAATTTCAATTTTGATAGATAATTTTAAATCATATAATCAAAATATTAGTACTAAAACAAATGATTATTTTAATATATTAAAAACATAAATTTAATTAAGGATTATATCAAATTTAATTCCTACTTTAATAAGTTTTATCAAAGCTACTAACATATAACTGTATTATTTAATAAATCATCAATAATAATTACATAATCCTAAAAAAGATTAAATATCTTTAACTATTTTAGATATTAGCCAGTCTTAAATAATTTAAACTTTCTTTAAGTCTATTTAGATTTTATTAATCATAACTATAATTTTAAAGAATTTATATTCAATAACTTCAAATTCTATTTTTTTAAATTAAATTTTAAAATTATATTTATTAAATATTTTTAAAATAAATATAATATATTTATAATATTCTTCTAAATTATAACTATAAATTAATATATTTATAATATTCTTCTAAATTATAACTATAAATTAATATATTATTTAAATAAACAACATATATTTTATCAATATAATCCTTAAGAACATAATTTATAAAAGTTTAAAAAAATGTAAAAACATTAATTAATTTCATAAACATAACTATATATTTAAATAATCTATATTTATATCTAAAAGTAGTTTTTTAAATATCTTTAAATATAATTTATAAGTTATAATATTTAATTATAATATCTAATTTAATAAATTCTTTAATACCTTATAATCAATCTAAAAATTTAGAAATAAAAAATAATTTGGTTCAATTTTTTATAGTAATATCATTAAAATTTTAATAATTAATACATATTCATAATTTACTATTTTTTTTAGATACAAATAAGATAAAATATCTTATTAAAAATTAAGAAAATCAAATATATCCTTTACATAAATTTTTTTTAAAATATTCTTACAATACTTCAAACTCTTCTTAAATACATGCATAAACAAACATAAATTTCAACATAATACCTTCTTTAAATAATATCTCATAAGTAAACTCATTAAATTAAGGTAAAATATTTTTATCAAATAATTTTTCAAAAGTTTTAATCCACTTAAAGATTTATTTAGGGATTTTAATAATAATATTTTTAATAATTTTTTTAACAATTTTATAAACATCTTTGGCTTTGATTTATATATATTTAAAAATATTAAGCTTATTTTAGGATTAATAATAAATTTTTTTATCAGAGAGATATTCTGTTAGTTGTAAATATATTTTTTTTCTTTAGATTTTAGGTTTAAAATATTTTTAAATAGTCTAATAGTTATATTTAGTAAATCTGATAATTTATGATCGAAAACTAATTTCTAAATCATAATCCCATAACTAGTTATATCCTAAAATAAGATCATCATTTTTAAAATCAAAAATATCAACTATTTTTTTCTCAAAATAATTATTAATAATAAGAATAATAGTAATTTCATATCTAACTATTCCAAAAGGGTTTCCTCCAAAGACTATAACATTACAATATATTAATTTAAGGAATATAAATAATATATGTTTTTTAACATAATTTTCTAAAATATAAGTAATTTCTACTCCACTATCAACAAAAACTTTAATAAGGTTTCTATTGATTATACAAAAAATATTAAAATATTATTTAATAATTTTATTAAATATCTTATCTAATCCTTTCTTAATAAAACTTAAACTAAATTATTTGGAATATATCAAAATTTAAAGTTTTTTTAATTTAAAAATTTATTAATTAAATTTATAATATTTTTTATAATTTCTACTTTTGTTAATAATTTATAATCAATATATTAATATTTAAATAAACTAAATAAAGATTAAATAATAAAATAATATAATTTTTCTTATTATTTTAAAAGTATTACCAAGACTTTAAAAAGTAAATATACTCTTAGTAAAATATTTAAAATTTAATAAAATCTTTCCTTTATATATTCTTTAACAATTATTTAATTCTATAATTAATTTTTAGTGTAAGTTATCCATTCTTATACATAATATTTATATATAATAAAATATTTAATATATATTATATATTTGGATTTTTATTTATATATTATGTATTTCATAATATTATTATATTGTTTAGATTAAATAACTATTAGTTTTAGTTTTTTTATAAAGGTTTTTTTTTTTTCAATAATATTCTAATAATTATTAAAATTTTTGGTAAATTCTACATTATATTTAATAATTATAATAAGGTAAATAGCATATTAATAAAATTTATAAAAATTTCATCAAAATTTTTTTATAAAATAAAATCTTTCCATAGGAATATTATTAATACAAGAAATACAAACATTTTTTAACTTATTAAAATTATAAGTTCTACATAAGTAATATTTTTAATTTCCATATTTTATAAAATATATTTTAAAAATTTGTATTTTTGAGTTTTTATATTCAAAAATCTATTATTCTTTTTTAAATTTAAATATTAATTATATTGTCCTTTTAGGTATTATTTAATTAATTTATCTTTTTTTATAAATATTTTTTCATAAAAGTTATAATTTAAAGTATTTTATTATTCTCTTTTATTATAAATAATTTAAAATTATTTTTTAAAATAAATCTTAGATTAATAAGGTTTAAAATCTTTAAAAATAAATCAACTTTAGATTTTTCTTTAGTATTAATATTCTTATCTTAAATCATTAGTTGAGTTTGGAATGTATTATAAGTATTATTCTAAAAAAGAATTATTCCAAATCCAGTAGTATTCTTTAATAATAAATAAATTAGATTGTTTTAGTAGTATAATATATTTTTATTCTATATCTGATATTTCAGAAATATTTTAATTTAAAAATATAGCTTCTATTTACCATTCTTCTTCAATAGATTTTTTAAATTAAATAGTAATTTATTAACTAATTCAAATACTACTCATAATATTACAAATTTATTGAAAAATAATTTCAAAAGAGTTTTTTTTGGAAATAGTTTAGTTAATAGTAATATTAAGAGTTTTATTAAACTCTTATTCTAATTTAAATTCTTGATATTCATCTTCATATTCGGATTCATTATAAAGTGTGCATTATTCATATAATTTTTCATAATCTATAATGTAAATTTACTTAAGTTACCATTTTTTTTAAAATTAATTCTATCTATAATTTCTAGCTATATATCCTTCTTTATTACATTTAAAATAAATAAATTTGTTAAATTTTAAGAGTTTATTATATTATAATTTATGTTAATTTTAAAAAATTTTTAACTCTATAAAGATTAATCCATAAATAATTTTAAAAATCCATCTTTAGTTATTTTATTACCATTAATTCTAAAATTTATTATTAAATCTTAGTTAACTTTAGTTAAATTTATAAATATTCTATTATTTTACTTTATTGTAAGATCAATTATTTTAATAAATTCACTAATTTTTAAAATTAAATTATCCTAATATTCTAAATCATATTATATTAGTTTTATTATCTTTATAAAGAGTGTTATTAAATTTAATAATAAAAAATTATATTTTTTTATATATAAATTCTTTATAAATAGTTTTTTATCATATAACCTCTTATTTTTATTAAGGTTTAAGTTCTTCTTTAGTATAATAAAATAATTATTTATTATTATAATCTATAAAAAAAATATATTGATTAAGTTTTTAAAAATAACTTTTTACTAATTTTTTTTATTAAAATTTATAAAATTTATAAAAAATTTCTTCTTACTTATTCTTATATTTGCAAGTTTGTCTGAGAAATTTAGTAAAAATAGTATAGTTAATAAAAATTAAAGTAATATTAGGGATTTTGTAATATTATTAATAAAAAATACTTTTATTATATTTTTTATAATAAATATTATAAGTATTAAAGGTAGTTTTTTTTAAAAAAAAAATATATATAACGGACTTTATATTTATTATTAGGAAAATTTTTAAATTAAAAATAAAAAATGTTGCTAAGCTATCTAAGAAATTAATTAAGTTTCGCAGGGGATCCTTTAAATTTAATTGGTTCTGGTAATTTGATATTATTATGAGAGGTGTTTTATTAATTATTTCTATAATAAGTAGGTTTGTTGTTATACTAAAAATTAATTTATTATTACTAGGATTTTTATTAAAATCTTTTAATAATAGTTGATATCCTTTGTTTTTATTTTTAAAAACAAACTTAGTGTGTATCTTATTTTTATATAATAATTTTAGATAATTTAATCTTAATAATTTAAAATCTTTATTTTTATTTATAAAAATATATATTTTAGTTATTATATAAGTTCTAGTATAAGTGTAAGTAATTATTATAATTTATTTTAATATCTATATTATAACTTCTAAATTTTTTGAATATTTAGAATTATTTATAAATATAATATTTATAGGTTTGTTTTTAAATTTTTTTATTAATATAACTAGCTTTTTATTAACTTAGATATTAGTATTAATATATAATTTATTATTTTTTTAAAAGATATTGTTTTTTTTATTGGGTAAATTTATTATTAGTTTTAATTTAGGTATACGGTAGAGATAATACTTCTTTTAATTATTTTTTAGAATATTTGTTGGTTTGGCTAATTTGATAAGTAATTAATTTATACTAATATTAAAATATATTATAAAGGGGTATGTAGTCTTCTTCATTATTTATTATTTTATATTCTGATATAATAAAATGTTTAGGATTAAATTTTATTATTAACATACATATGCTTCTTTTTTAGATCTAAGTAGAATCAATCAAAATATTATATTTTAGTTAAATCTATTTAACCAAATACTAATCTTTTATTTTAAGATACCTGGGTTTTTAAATCTGAGAGTATGTATATTACAAGATATTAAAAAATGATATATGAAATGTATAATAATAATAAAGGTTATAATAAATTATAAATTAATATTATAATTGAGTTAATTGATAAAAAATAAGAATTATTTATCAGTCCTAACAATAGTTTTATATATATAATAATATTTTATATAAATATCAATAATTATATGATCACATATTAGTATTTGTATATTTACATTATTTATAAATTTGTATTTTAGTATTTGTATGTTTGTATTGTTTATAGATTCGCATTTTAGTGCTTGCATGCTTGCATACTTGTTATATGGTATATAAATCATATAATAGGGGTTTGTGAATAAAATAGGTAAGCACAAATATATAGAAATGGGTATCATGTAGGAAGTAAAATAAATAGAGCAGAGAATAATGTAGCGTAAAACAGAGTACAGGTAATTGTACTGTCCAGACCGTAGGTCTGTGACATATATAAAAATTAATAAATAATAAAATATATTATCTAAAGTAAACACCCCTAGTTTTCTTTTAAATTCTCAACATTTATTTCATAATTTTATTAATGCTATTATTTTTGTATCATTAATTAATATAATATTTTTAAAAATCAATTTTTAGATCATGTTGGATTTTAGATATCTCATATAGGCCTTTATTTTATATCAATAAATACCAATAAAAATATCAACAGATCATTAATTAAAATTATCTAAAAAATAATTAAAAATATTTAAATTATTTAGCAGTGTCTACTATAGGATTTTAAAAATCCAATTTACTACATATATTAACATTCTTTATATTTATTTTTAGATTTTTAATATTAGATTGTTAATTTTTTAAACTTATTTAAATATAAATTTTAATAAAAATAATAATAAATATATTTAAATTATTAGCTAAAATATTATATCTTATATTTAGGTTTTTAATAATATTTTAATACTAATTTATTAGAACTTTATGAATAATCAAATGGAAGAAAAGAATTTATTATAATAATCTATTAGAAAATTTTTAGTATTATAAAAAAATAAAAATCTTATTATATCATTATTTTTCAAAAAATCTATATACTTTAGATTAATTAATTTTTTAATACAATTATTTTAAGTTTTAATATTAAAATTTTTTAACTTATAAATATCTATTACCAAATTTTTAACAAACTTCTACAAATAATAGTGATAATTATTAATAAAATATTAAATTTAAATTATAAAATTAAAAAATAAAAATATATACATTATTTGATTGATTTACTTATATAATTCATTATTAGCATAATAAATTTATATTGTAGAAAATACTTAGTATACTATTGAATATTGTTACTATTTAGCTAGATTTTCTTTAAAAACTATTATATAAATATATTATTTTTTATTTTATTAAAATTTGATAACTTATTTTTTATTAGTATATCTTTGGTACTTTATTATTAATTTTTTTATAATTTACAATTAATATTGGATTTTAGACAATTGATAATATTTAATAATAAAAATAAAATTTAACAAATTCTATTTAGAAAAAAATAAAAAAAATAAAAAATATCAAATTTAACTGGATTATTATTAATATATAAATTATTTCTTTTTTAAAAAAAAAAAAAAGAACTAAAAATATTAAATTTCAATATAAGATATTAAAATTAAATATGAAGATAAATAATTTATTTATTATTTAATCAACTTATTATTAATAATCAATTTATGATTAATATCAGTAATTAATAAATTATAAATATACTTTAGAAAGTACATAATAAACTCTATAAAATTTACAACTAAAAAACTTAATTATTCAAGTTAATTAATTAATAAAGTAGGATTAATAATAAAATCACTTATCTATAAATATTCATTTTCAATAATATTATAATTTAAAAGATTATTATTATTTGGATTTTTTAAATTAGTAACATTTTGTTTACTTAAGAATATAATATTAGTAGTAATCAGATATTTAATAATTAAAATCAATTCCTAGATTATTTTTTTTATAATTTGAATTATTTTAATAACTTAATTTTAAACTAGTATTAATATTTGTTAGTTAGTTTTTTTTTTATATCCTTTAATAGATGTTATAAGTTTTCAATTATTAAAAAAATTTTATTAATCTTTATTTTATTTAAATTTTTAAATTAAAATTATTTTAAAAATAGAAAAGTGTTAGGTAAAAGAAGGGAAAGTAATATCAGACTATTAAAATTTAAAAATAATAATTTTAATAATTTATTTTAAAATAATTTATTATTAATTATTATTTCCACTCCAGAAAGAAAAAGGGGTAAATTAAAAATATATTATATAAAAAATATTAAAATAAAATAAAATAAAGTAGTATATAAATACTAATAATTTTATACCAAACTACTATTATTATAAAAAATATTATATATTTATAAATCAATATAAACATTAATTAAAAAATCTTTTTCATTTAATAAGAATAAATAAGTACAAGATATTATTTTAAATATTAAAATAATTTATTGATTAAAAGTATTAAAAATATTAAATAATATTTTAAATATAATTATTATAAAACCATAAAAATCTACTTATCATCCACCATCTTTTAAATCAAGGTTAGTAATTATAACAATATCAAACAACTTTTTAATATAAAATTTTTTAAATTGTAAAATAAGTTTAGTATGAGCTAATAAGTATTTATTAACAACTCCCCACTATTCTTCTCTTCTACAAAAAATAAAATTATGATACAGTAATTTATAATAAAATAAAAACAGTCTGGTGCATTGAATCTAATAAATTATAATAACATTAGAATTTTGAAAATTTTTAATAAATACTATTAGTTAATTAAACAGTTAACAAAGAAACATTTTTATAATTTTAGTATTATTAAGATTCCAAGTATTCAGTATATACCCTTCATCAACTACTTTAGTATAATGTAATTTTAAAAACTTTTAAAGTTTTAAATATAAATTTTTAAAATTATAAATATTTATAACTTTTTTAACTATTTATATTTTTTTTTTAGATATTGTTAAGAATTTTTTAAAGTATATTTATTAATTAATATCGGATTTATAGTGTTTTGTATTTGTATTTTATTCTCGGATTTTGAAATTATATATAAATATTATTGATTAATTATCAAAGATATAGTAATTATTAACTTACCACTATTATCATTGTTAAGAATATTATCAGAGTTTGTTGTAAAATTACTAATTATAAAATTTAAAAATTATAATTTATTTTTTTTTAGTTTTAAGATGTTAGTCTATTATTAGATATTGGTAAGTTGGTTATAATTAATTAAAATACTGGGATTATTTAAAAAGTACTTTTAAATTTAGTTTTTATATTTTAAATATCATTTTTTTTTAATAATTTGTAATGATTTGGATGTTATAATTAATATAATTTAAAGCTTGATATCCTTCTTTAATTTAAAAATAATATTAAAATTCTAAAACATCCATTAACCATTTTTTAAGGTATCTATATTAATAGATTATATCTTTATAATAGTTTAATTAATACATTTTAATTATATTAAAATTATTTAAAACTTCTAATTCTAATTTATATTAATCATTGATTTCTTATTTTTTAAATTACTAAATTTAATCTTTTTAATATTTAAATATTTGTTCAGTTTGTATATAACTTTTAATATTTAATAAAATTTATTATTATTCTATTATCTTCTTCTAATAAAATATAAGATTTTGAAATTATAAAAAAATTAATTTGGTTTAATAAAAATTTTGTTAATATCAATTTAGTTGTTAATCAATTGTTTTATTAATATAGCTATAATATTACACAAATAAATAAAAATTAATAAAATATCAAATACAAATTAAAACTTGGTTAAACTTTTAATATTCAATAATTTCTTATGAATTCTGGAGAATTATAGTTAAATAATAAATAATAATTTTACCAGTTATTTAAAATTTTTTACCTTACTATTATATAATTTATGAAAACAATTTTTTAAATTTAAAAAAATTAGAATATGCTGGAAGTCTGATCCAAGCTTGGTTAAAGTTATTTAATTGTTTATAATATTAAATAAATTGATTAATTTAATTTAATATATTCTTTAAAATACTAAAATAAAGTTTATCTAAAAGATTTAGTTTTAGAAATATATTTAATTAGATTTTAATAATCTGACAAAAGTTTAAAAAAATTTAATTTAATTTTTTAGTATTAAATTCTTTAATTAATAGCTTTTGATATTATCAGATTAAAATATTTAAAAATTAAAGTTTTATTTTATTATAAAAATAATAATTATAATTTGTTATTTTTAATATATATTCTCTAAAATTCTAAGTATTTATTTTGCAAATAGGACAAAATCTTGTATTAATATTGAATAAATTAGTATATTTTATATGATCTATAATCTAATTGTATAATTAAGGTATATATAAATAGGTAAAATTATTTTTATATTTTAAGTTAAAGTTAGATTTTATAAAATTCTTAATATCTGACTTTAGTTTCTATTTATTTAGTAATTAAAATATTTTGAATAAAATATTTTCATCAGCAAAAAATTGAAAAAAGGCTTGAGGTCACATACAAAAGTGTGAGGACCTGAGAGGACAATTATATATTAAATTAGTGGTTGAGAGGACTTTTGTGGTGTGGAGAGGACGACAGGGGTGTTGAGAGGATGTGTCCTCCTAAAATAGAAAAGTCCTCTTTATACCCTTGTTGTCCTCTCAACCATTAATTTAATATGTAATTGTCCTCTCAGGTCCTCACACTTTTGTATGTGACCTCAAGCCTTTTTTCAATTTTTTGCTGATGTTGAATAAAATATTTTGAATATTAATATTAACTTTTAATTTTTGATTATTATTAAGATTTTTTTTTTTAGATAATATTAGTATAAGTATAAGTAATATTTATATAAAGAATAATAATTTATTTTAAATGTTAATAAATAAATTCCCAATTATTAAATATATCAACTATGATTTTTTATCATTAAAAAAGTTGGTAAGATGGATAGCATCTGATATATAGATAAGAAGAATTAATATTAAACTGTTTGGTAATGTCAATTAAAAAATTGTTAGTGTTTATAATGTGACCTAATATAATCCAATATGAAAAAAATATATAAGAGTTATTTAAAAAAAATATATATTTGTGTTTTTTATTATTAATTATTTGTATGTAATTTTAAATATAAATGCTTATTTTTTGAATTGTATTTTTTAATGGGTGTGTATATTAAACTGCTGGTGTATGCTGGTTACCTGAAAAGGTATTTAATATAATTAATAGGATTATAATAAAAGTATTTTTGTGGTTTTAGATTTTTAATTTTTTAATTATAAATTAAAATTTAAAAATTAATATTTAGATTTTTAGCTATATTATCAATCTGTTTTTAAAGTATATGTGTAAATTGGAAGGATGTATTGGAAGACTTTATTAGTTTGGTATTGAAGAAGTTATTAATATTAGTTTTTAATATTTTATTTTTTATTATTTATCTTATTAAACTATAATTTTTAAAATTAATAAATAGATAAAATGGATTTTTGATTAATTTTAAAATTAAATTTTTAAATCTGATTGTTGTTTTAATATTTAAATATATATTGGTATGAGCTATTAAGGGATATTTAAAGTCTAAAAAAAAAAAAAAGAAAAATTAAATATGTTTTCTGATTAAAAAAATCAAATTTGTATAGTTGGATGTTTAAAGTTTAATAAATTATTTTTAATGGTTGTTTGAAACTTTTTATAATAAAATTGTTATTTATATTTATTATACTATTTAAGATTTTTATAATTTTTTTAATAAAAATAATATGGAAATCTAGAAAGTATCTTGAATATAATTTAAATATATATATATATTACTATTAAATATTAATCAAAAAATAAAGTTGCTGGGGGAGAGAGGATGTTAGGTATCTAATGCAGGCTTTTTTTAAACTTAAAGCGTCTAGAAATGATTTTAGATTAAAAAAATATTTAATAAAAAGAAAAAGTAAATTACTTGATAGTAAATTTTATTTTAATTTAGTTTAATTTATAATATAACATCAGCAAAAAATTGAAAAAAGGCTTGAGGTCACATACAAAAGTGTGAGGACCTAAAAAGACAATTACATATTAAATTAGTAATTAAAAAAACTTTTATAATATAGAAAAGACAACAAAAATATTAAAAAAACATATCCTCCCAAAATAAAAAAGTCCTCTCCACACCTTTGTCATCCTCTTAACCACTAATTTAATATGTAATTGCATCAGCAAAAAATCTGAACCCCCCAGAGGCCATTGTGTGGAGCACAGAAGGCTGACAAGGATATGGGGAGGTTGTTATATGATGATGGGAGGTTGATATTAATCTTAGTATACTATATCAAAACTTTAAAGTAATTGGCTGTGGATATTTGTTTTTTGGAATCCAATGCAGCCTTCTTATAATATTAAATTAATGTAAACCTTTTTTTAATTTTCCACTATTTTTTATTTCTTTTCTTATATTATACTCTTTTAGAATATTTTAGTTTTTTTACAGATATACTTTATCTAATACAATAAAATTAAAAAATAATAAATATAAAAATGATAATTAATATTAAAATAATATATTTAATTTTAAGTTACTATATTTAAAATTTATAATATAAATAATAACTTCTATTAGATTACCAGCATTAATTAATAATTTAAAAAAATATTAGTACACTAAATTAGCTATTAATTTTAATTATAAAAAAATTATAAAAGGAAGGTTAACAAAATTTTAACTAAAGTTTATAGACTTTTTAATATCTTCAACTAATCTTATAAAAATTCTTCTATCTAAAAAAAGATTTAATAAAGACTTATTATTTAAATACAAAAATCTAATTTTTAAAAAATAAAAATTTGGCTTTTTTTTTTAATAATTTTATAATAAAATTTAGCTAAACATCCTCTAGATGAAGATATATACTTAAAATCTAATAAAAAATATTAAGTTAAGTTTAATATTTATTAAAATTATTTATAAATTCTTTTTTTTTATAACTTAGATATTATAATTATAAGTTAATATTAATTAAATATATTATTATATTAAAAACTTTTATTTATATTTAATAAGTACTACTAAGGATATTATACTAAATATATATAATTTAAACCATTTTGATACTAATATTTAATTAAATAAAATTAAAATTTTATTAGATATTAAATTATTAAAATATCTTACAAAAAAAAGAACTATAATTAGTCTTTTTATTAATAAATGTTTATAATTTATTAATAAATACTTGCAGATTTTTTTTATATATTTAATGATTTTAAAAATTCTAATCTATTAGTATTAAAATTTGCAAAGAAGAAGAGAGATCAAAAAACCAAATCTTATAAAAGAATTAAATTCTAGGATTTTAGCATAAACTACTATATATATTTAAATTGTATTAAAATTATAAAAAAAAAGTATTTATAATCAGAAGATCAATTTTAAAATTATAAATAATTATAATAAAACTTCCAGCATTTATTATAATATTTTTGTAATTAATTAAAATTTAGTAATTTTTGATAATTTATACATTAATATAATTAATTAAATTTAGGAAAAACTAGTATCATATTATTAAAGTTTTATATAATCTTATATTAATATATTATTAAATAAACCACCTAGAATTTAAACTCTTCAAAATTTTATACTAATAAATAATAACAAAAAAAAAGAATTAAATTTATTACTAAAAAAATAAGAAGAGACTAGAAGTATCTAGTAGAAAATTTTATTTATTTTCTTTTATTCCAATATATAATTTTAGATACATAAATAATTATAATAAATTTTTTTTTCTTAAAATTTAATTGGATGTCAAAAAGCGACCGCAGGACTATAGAAAAATATAGTCGGATACCAAAAATCATATGCAGGATTAGATATCATTAACCTCCTGTAACCTCTCATAGCTGGCAAAATGGTTCCAGAACACAAAAGATCGCTAAGCTATCCAAGCCATCTGATGGCTCGGATGTCAACAAATTTTTTTGCTGATGTGTCCTCTCAGGTCCTCACACTTTTATATGTGACCTCAAGCCTTTTTTCAATTTTTTGCTGATGAACATAATAACTAAAATTTTTTAATTATATTTTTAGAAGTTAGTATCTACTCTTATGTGTCTTTAATAAAAATTAGATCTTGAATTTTTAATATATAAACTATATATAAATTTGTTCTGGTATATTTTAATGTTAAGATAAATAATAATAAAAAAAATTTTAAAGAATATTTTTAAACTTATTAAAATTTGATGGAAGCTTCCATTAATTTTAAGTATCTATCTAAAAGCAAATTCTAGAATAGATAGTTTAATATTATATAATAAGATTATGATATTATGGATTTTTTTTTTTTTTATTAATATTATTATTATTATTATTATTATTATTATTACTATTATTTTTATTGTTTTAATATTTAATATTTAGTATTTTTTAGCTTTAAAAAAATTTTAGAAGTTTTGTATTAGTTGATAACTTATATATTAAATAAATTATTGATTTTAAAATATAAATTTTGATATCTATATTCTAGTATGATAATAGAGTATGATAGTGGACTATTAAAGGCTACCTATTTCTAAAATCAAAAACCTAAAATAAATTAAATTTTTTATAAGATGATAAACTAAAATTTTAATAGAATATTAAGTGATGGACTAAATTTTAATTTTTTTAATTTAAATACCAATATTATTATTTTATAAATACCTAATCTTAGAGAACTTAAAGATATAAGTCTAAAATTACCTAAAGATGATGATAAATTTCTTATAAATGTTTCTAGTTTTATAAAAAATGTTCTTATAAATAATTTTATATTATTAAATTATTATTTATTATCTAAATTTATCAAAAGAATTATTACATCTGAAAATCTTAGTTTATTTGATAATTTTGATCTAGATTTTAAATTTATTAATTTTAAATGCAGAAGTTTAAGATTTAAGTATTAAAAAAATTTTAATAATTTTATAACAAATACTAAAGTATTAAGAAAAATTAAATTATCAAAAAATAAAAATAATAAAAAGAAATCTAATACAGGAAAAAGGGTTACTAAAAATAAAAAACTTATTATAAGTAAAAAAATAAATAGATAATAAACTCTTTATATTTTATATTAGATTATAAAAAAATTTTAATTTATAAATATAAAATAGTATTAATTATGAGAAAGAGAAAGAGAGCTACTAATAATAAAGCTAAAAATAAAAGTAAAAATGAAGGTAAAAACAAAGATAGAGATAATAATAATAATAATAATAATAATAATAATAATAATAATAATAATAATAATAATAATAATAATAATAATAATAATAATAATAATAATAATAATAATAATAATAATAATAATAACAAAATTATAATACTAAAAAGAAAAAAAAATAAAATTAATAAGTATTTTAAAATAATAAATAATAAAATGTCAGAAATTAGCTAATAACTTTTAAATTAGAAAAATTGATTTTAATATAGTAATTATAAGAAATAATAAAGCTATAGGAATTTCCAAAGTTAATGGCATAATCAAGGAATAATTTTTTTAAAAATTAGAAGATAAGAATTAATAATTTATAAGAGATTTTTAGTATTTATTAATAAATTATATTTAGGTAGAGGATATAATAAGGTTACTAATATGAAAATTGTTACTAATTTTGATTTAAATAATTTTAACTATATTTATTTTGGATTAAAAAATGAAATAATTTTTGAGATTAATTTGAATAATAAGTTTTTATAAAATGCTGGAAGTCTGTTATAAGATGTTAATTTATATATACAAATTAGGTAAAATTTAGAAGTCTTACTTTAAATGATGACTGGTAAATCATTACTAATTATTTAGTTATTGTTTAAGTTAAAAAACTGACTTACTAAGTTGTAAAACTAGTAGACTTTGTGAGTTTGGTATTAGCTGATGATGGTAAAAAGGATGGAGGTGACGGGGGAGATGGCAGAGATAGCAGAGATGGGAGTACTGGATCTTCTGAAAAAAGTAAGAAAAAAAATGATGGATATAATATAATAAATTTTATTAGTTTTTTAAACTACAAATTTAATGTTTTGTATTATATTAATAGTTAATAGGAATAAACCAGCTAAAAAAATCTCAATATTAAATAAAAAAAGGGATTTATTTTTAAAATTATAAAGTTGATTTATTTTAATATTACTGAGGGTGCAATATTTATAGATGATTAGGTTAATACTGGGAGTTTAAAGTTAATTAATAACAATCTAATAAAATTAGTTTTTGTTAGTTTAAAAAAAATTATTTAAAATGTATTTAAAAAATATAAAGAAGGTATAAAAATTATTTTAAAATATACTACTTTAAATAATTATATCTATTTTAATAATAGTTTTATAAAAGACTTTAAAAATTTTTATTTAAAAATAAAGTAAAAAAAGGCAAAACTTACAAAAACTAAAAAAGAAGCAAATAAAAAAAAATTACAAAAAATAATTAATAATCATAAATATTTTTTTATTTATAATTAAATACTAAAAATCTATTAACTTATTTTTATAATTGCTTTTAATAAATTAATTGTTGATATTTTTATTTTTATTATTATTTTAAGTTTATTAAAAGTTTCAGGTACAACTTTAATTTCTATTTATATCAAAATTTAAATATTTTATCTAAATAATATTGCAAATTTTACTTCCACTTAAAATAATATAAATTATCTATATAAAAATTCTAAAAATTTAAAAATAAATAATACTAACTTAATAAAATTCTTTAATATTAAAATAAATCCATCAACTATAACTTTAGCTGCCAGTGATTTAAACATTTTTATAACTACAAAAAATAGTAAAACAGTTTTAGTTCATTTATAACTAATAAAAAACTATATTAAACTAATAAATAGTATTAAACATTTTCCATATAAAAAAATTACATCAATTAATAATTTATAAATATAATTAGATGATATTTGGGCTATAATTCAGAATAAAACTATTATAATTTAATTATATTATATTTACACAATTTTTTATCAAACTCCCTAAAATAATAACTTGCCTCTGTCACAGACCTACGGTCTTGACAGCACAACTACCTGTACCTTATTCTACGCTATATCATTCCTAGCTCTACTTATCACACTTCTTATATAATACCTATTTTCTATGTACTTATATTTACCTATTCTGTTCTCTAACTTTTATCATATGATCCCCATGTATTATGTAATTTGTACACATCTACACACATGCATACAAGCAACCCAGCACGCCTGCACACAAATGCAAACAAATGATTAATTTGCGCGCATATATGTACATATAACTATGCGAGTATTGATATTTGTATAAAATATTATTATGTATATAAGACTATTATTAGAATTAATAAATAGTTTTTACTCTTCATCAGTTAATTTAAATATAATATAAACTTATAATTTACTATCACTCTTATTATTATTATATATTTTATATATTATTCTTTGATATCTCGCAGTATACATACTCCTAGATCTAAGAATCCAGGTATCTTAGAGTGAGAGATTAGCCTGAGTATTTGGTTAGATGTATTTAATCAAAGTGTAACATTTTAACCAATTTTATTTAGATTTGAAGGAGAAGCATATATATATCAATAACAGAATTTGATTCTAAAAATTTTATTATATTAGAATACAAAATAATAAATAATAAAAAAGATTGTGTACTTTTTTATAATATATTCTCATATTTTAGTTAATTTATTACTCATTAAATTAACTAAATTAACAAATATTCCAAAAAATAATTAAGAGAAGTATTATTTTTACTTAAATTAGAATTAACTATAAACTTACCAAACAAAGAAAATGATATTTTTTGGAAAAATGATAAATTATACATTAATATTAGTACTTAAGTTAATAAAAAGTTAGTTATATTAATAGAAGAATCCAAAGAAGAATTTATAAATATTATATTTATAAAGAATTTCAGATATTTAAAAAATCTAGAAGTTATAATATAGATATTAAAATAGATTATAATGGTTATTTATGTTTATACTAGAATTTATATAGCAGCTGAAGAACAAATTCCTATAAATGAAAATGAAGATTTTGGATTAATAGGACTAAGTTAATTAAAATTATTATATAAAAGTAAAATATACTCTAAGTTTATTCCTAAGAATAAAGGCAAAAAATGTTAACTATTATTAAAAAATTTTAATAAAAATTTTAATAATAACGACTTAACCCCTAATAGCAATAATAAATTTATTAATTATAGAAATAATTAATGAAGTATTTTTTATAATAATATTAAATTACTAAAATTAATTAAATTTAGAAGATTTTTTGTAAAACTTAATCAATTTTTTAGATAGTTTAATAATATTTTTTATTTTTAATTTAAAGATTTTTTTAATAATAAATATAAAATCTGTTATATATTTTTTTTTTTAAAAAAAATTATTTTTAATACTTATAATATTTATTATAAAAAATATGATAAAAATATTTTCTATTAATAATATTATAAAATTTCTAATATTATTTTAATTCTTATTAATTATGTTGTTTTTACTAAATTTTTTAAATAGATTTGTAGATATAAGAATAAATAAAAAGAAGTTTTTTATAAATTTTATAAATTTTAATAAAAAGGATTAGTAAGAAGCTATTTTTAAAAACTTAATTAATATATTCCTTTTATAGATTATAATAATAAATAATTATTTTATTATACTAAAAAAGGATTTAAACTTTAATAAAAATAAAAAATTATATGATAAAAAATTATTAATAAAGAACTTATATATAAGGAAATATAATTTCTTATTATTAAATTTGATAATATTTTTTATAAAGATAACAAAGCCAATATAATATAATTTAAAATATTAGGGTAATTTAATTTTAGAAATTAATAATTTTATTAGAATAATTATCTTTATTATAAACTAAAAAACTAAAATTATTATTAACTAAATTAAAGTTTGTTTTGATTTAATAACAAATTTTAAAACTAATAATAATAAAATAATTAAGGATAGATTTTTAAAACTACTTATAAACTAGTTTCTATAGAGCTAGGAGCTACTTAGAATTAATATAAATTATAATACAATAAATTTCTAAAATTTAATAAATTTATTTATTTTAAATGTAATAAGGAAGGATATATAATTAGAAATTATAGATAGAATTAACCCCAGAAAGAATAATAATTTAAACAAGTTTGCATTATAGACCACAAAAAATTATATAAATAATGCAAAAATTATAACAAATCTAAATATGAAGATGAATATTAAAAATTTAAATTAGAATAAAAGTTTAATAAAACTTTTAATATTACTATTAATTAAACTATTTCTAAAAAAAACTTCCTTAAAATTATTTTTTAATAAATTCGCAATACTATAAGTAATATTTAAACTATTTAATAAACTTAAAATAAAATAATAAAAAAAATACTATAAACTATTATTTAATTTAAAAAGTCAATTAAAAAAGATTAGTAAATAAAAATTATATTTCTAAATCAAGATACTCCTAAAATATCAGATATAGAATAAAAATATATTATATTACCAAAACAATTTAATTTATTTACTATTAAAGAATACTATTAGATTTAGAATAATCCTTTTTTAGGATGATACTTATAATATATTCAAAACTTAATTAATAACTGTCACAGACCTATGGTCTTGACAGCACAGATCACCTGTACCGCATTCTACGCTACATCATTCCCAGCCCTACTTCACAGCCCTGCTTCACTGTGTCTCTCATAGAAAGACTACCCACCTATGTACTACATTTACCTATCCTATTCCAATCCCTATCATATCACACCACTCATCATGTAACATGCAAGCATGCGAGCACCAAGATGTGAATATGTGAATATGCAAGCATACAAACACCAAAATACAAACATACAATCATTTACATTTATATAAAACATTATTATGTATATAAAACTATCATTAAGACTGATGAATAGTTCTTACTCTTTATCAATTAACTTAAATACAATATAAACTCATAATTTATTATTATCTTATTATTATTATACTTTCTATCCAACAGTTCTACTATTCTTAGTAATATGTATACTTCTTTAAATCAAAATTTAAATAATAGAACTGAGAAAAAAAAGTTAAAATAAGTTTGTTATAATCTTTTAGGGTTATAAGTATAATACTTTAACTAATTTAATTTAGTTTAAATAGAAGATTTATATATATATCAAATTACCTTACACTTAAAAACATTTAAGAACATTTTCTTGAAAATACAGAATTAGAAGATGCCTTGAATCTAAAATCTATTGAAAATAAAAACAAAAAATATAATTATTTTTGCAAAATATAAAAATAGTAATTGAATAAAAGAGCATACTTTGCTACATAAATATTAAGATATTAAAAATTTAATAAAGAATAAAGGTTAATAATTATATTTCTTAAACTAATATTTAAAATTATTATAAAAAAAGTATATATCAATAACTAAGATTATATCTATATTTTTAATATAAGGATGTAAATTATAGAAGAAATATCTAAAAAAAGTTTAGAAAAATATATTAAAAAAAAAATATTAATATATAAAATATTAGTATATATAAAAAAACATACTAAAAATTTAAATATAATAATAGAAATTTTAGGATAAATAAAATAATAATTTGAAATGGTAATTATAAAATAGCTACTAATATTATTAATAAATTTTTTTAGTCAATATATTGAAAACTTTATAGAAATTTTAGAAAAAACTATCAAAATGATTAACTCCATTAAAAATTCTAATAAGGTATTTAAATTAAGAAACCTAATTAAGTTCAGAAGATAACCTAAGAAACTTGATCAATTTTTTAATTAATTTTTGATTTATTATTTCTTTAATACAAATTAATTTTTTATAAATAAATATAAAATCCATTTTATAAAAATATATTTGGAAAAATTATTTTTTTATATTTTTATAGTTTATTTAAAAAAATAAAGTAGCTATAATGAAGAAAAATATAAAAACAAAGTATTTAAATAAAATATTTATTAATGTTAGTTGTTTTATTATTTTTTTTTGATAAAAATATAAATATAAGAATAAAAAAAAAGAAGTATGATGTAAAATTATCATTTTATATTAAACCTATTTAATATAAAATTATTTTTAAGAATTTAATTATTATATTTTATTTATGAAATATAATAATATATAATTTTTTAACTTTGTTAGAGAAAGACTCAAGCTAATGGTCTGTATTAAAATTATAAAAGAAAAATTTAGAATTTTAGAAATAATTTATATGGAAATATAAAATCTTATTATATAAATAAATAATTTTATTTTTTAATAAAATTAATAAAAATTAAATCAATTTTGAAAAAGCTATTAAAAAAATTGTTTTGATAATATATTAAAATAAGGAAAAATTGGATAATATTATTTTTATAATAATTATTAGAATTATTATTCTAGAAATGGTGTTTACCAAGAATATGAATTTATTTTAATGGATTTTAATATTATTAATTATTAATAATATAAAGGTTTACTAAAATCTAATATAATTATTTATTATAATTGTAATAGACTAGGATATTTTGTTAGAAATTATTAATAGTTAAAAAAGGATTAGCCTAAGTATGTCCAATTTGCTTAATTAAAAATTTTAGAAAAATAATAAAAATAATGTAAGGAACTAGCATAATAAATTTGTACTATTTAAAATGTTTTAATATTAGAATTACTAATTTTATTATATAAAATAATAATCTTTTTTCAAAAAAATAAATTTGTAATGTATCTAATATCTAAAAAAGAATTTCAGATATTATAAAAAACTATATAATAAAAAAATAATAAAAATATTAATAATATTATATCTAATATTTTAATATATATTTTAAGTAAAAATTTAGAATTAGTTATTTATAAACTTATATTTTTATTTTATAATCCTATAGTATACAAATATTATTGGATTTAAAACCATTCTATTCCAGGAAAATATTTTAAATATTAATAAAATTTAAATAAAAAATTATAACAATTTTATACTATATTTGTTCTAGGACAATTAGTTAAAAAAATATATTCTAAAATTATTTTTAAAATTATTCTTTTTAAACTACAAATCCACTTATAAAGATTTTATTAAAAACTAAGAGTAACATATAATAAAATTAATATTAGACTTAGAAATAAATATTTATGTAAAGGAAGGAATTGCTAAAATTAATTAATTATCCTAAATAATTTAAAAAAAATTGGATATAAAGATCTATCTAATCTATTATGGCTAATTTTTATTAATAATTATATTTAAAATTATAAAATTTATTAATACTAATTTTGTGGAATTAATAATATTTACAAATTATAAAACTTGTATAATATATATTTAGATAAAATTTTTATAAAAAAATATTATTTTATAGAAAAATTATAAAAAAGTTATTATAAATTTTATTAATAAGTTATCTATTTTGCTATGATAATTTTGTATGAAATAGAATTAGCATAAGATTTTGTAATTTTTTATTTTGAAAAAAAAATATTTTATTTTGGAATTTTATAAAATATGGTCTTTATTAGATTATGTTTTTTAATATTTAAGATATATTATATGATTTATTTATAAAATAAAAATTATTATATTATTTATAAAGGATAATTTTTTATTTGTATTAACTATATATAAAAATAAATTAATATTATTAGAAAATTATATTAAATTAAAATTATATTTAAAAAAGAAACTTACCCTTAATACTTATAATAATTTATAATAAAAAGATTTTAATAAATTTATATTTGTAAATATTATATAATAATTTTATTATTTATTAAAGCTTTAAACTAGTTTAATTTTAAAATTCAAAATAATCTAAAAAATCTAGTTTTAACTTTATTAAAAAAAAATTAAACAAAAAATTAAATCTAATTAATGATAAATATTTTAATATTAATATTATTATTAATAGAATTCTTATTAATGTACTTATAGATAATAGTATAGAAATTTTTTATATTTTAATTAATTATATTATTTAAAAATATTTTCCTATATGATTTAAAGATATTTATTATAATATTACTATTTTTGGAGGAAATATTTTAAGAACTGTTTATTATAAAATTATTATAATCATTTTTATTAATGGATATCATAAAGAATAAATAATTAATATTTTTAATCTTTAAAAAAATAATCTAATCTTAGATTTTGATTGGTTATAAAAATATGATTTTGCTATTAATTAAAAAAGCAAGACTCTTGATTTTATTTGTTGTGATTGTCAACAATTTTGTTTAAATAATGATTATAAAACAAAAAAAAAAGAAGTATATCTATGATTTATAGAATATCTCTCTGATAAAGAAATTTATTATTGATTTTGAAATAAACTTAATATTTTTAAATGTATATGGTTTAAGGTTAAAAATATTTATAAAATTGTTAATGAAATTGTTAAAGATATTATTAAAATTTTTAAATAAATTTTTAAATAAATTAAAAATTTTAAAAAATTATTTGATAAAAAAGTTCTGCTAGAATTTAATAAGTTTATTTATAAAATATTAATTTAAAAAAGTATTATTTTTAAATTTATATTTGTTTATACTTGTATATAAGAAAAGTTTAAAGTATTCTGAGAATATCTTGAAAAAAACTTACGCAAAGAATATATTTAATTATTTTAATTTTTAACCAAATATTTTATATTATTTGTACTTAAGAAAAATGAAAAATTATGAATATGTATAGACTATTAAAGCTTTAATACTATTATTATTAAAAATTGGATAGAATTACCTTAAATAAATAAATTGCTTGATTAATTATAAGAAATTAAAAGATTTATTAAAATAGATATAGTAGTTGGATATTATAACCTTAGAATTATATTTAAAAATATTTAGAAGATAATTTTTAAATGTTGATATAAATTATTTAAATATGTAGTTATGTCTATAGAATTAACTAATATACTAGTATTGTTTTAAACTTTTATAAATTATATTCTTAAAGACTATATTGATAAGATATATATTGTTTATTTGGATAATATATTAATCTATAGTTATAATTTGGAAAAATATAGGAAATATGTTATTTTTATTCTTAAAATATTTGACAAATATAATCTTAAGGTTCAACTCAAAAAAATAAAATTCAAAGTTACTGAATGTGAATTCCTAAGAGCTATTATAATAATTAACAAAATTAAAATAAACCCCAAAAAAGTATAAGTTATCTAAAAATGATTATAACTAAAAATAGTTAAAAATATTTAATCCTTTTTAGGACTATATAATTATTATTAATGCTTTATTAAATAATATAATTATATATTAACTATTTTAAATAAATTTACTAAAATAAAAATTAAATTTAATATAATTTTTAATTAAATTAATACTTTTAATATATTAAAATAATTATTTCTTTTAGCACCCATATTCTAATTTTATGATCTAAAATTATTTATTAAAATTGAAATTGATATTTTAAATATTGTATTAGGCATATGTCTATACTAATTATACCCTAATAATAAATAACATTTTATTACTTATTTATTTTATAAATTTAATGCTATAGAACTTAGATATTTAATTTATGATAAAGAATTTATGATAATTATGCAAGCTTGTAAGATATAAAAAATATATTTCTAAATTAAAAAACTTTTTATTATATATTTTAATTATAAAAATCTTACCTTTTTTTTTTACTACCAAAAAACTTAGTAAATAATAAGTCTATTGGTAGGAAATACTTAGCAAATATAATATAAGAATTGTACATTGCAAAGGTAAAAAAAATTTAGAAGTAAATATAATCAACAAAAAACCTAATTTAATGTTAGGAATATAACTAAATAAAAAAACTATTTTTAAAAAAAGCCCATACAAAAATATTATTATTAATAGAATTTTTAATGTTATTTTTTATATATTAAATAATTAGTTTACTTAAGAACTAAAAAAAAGTTATAAATAATATTTGATAATTATTTGAATCTTTTTTAATGATTTAAATATTCTAGAATATTTTATTATTGAATATGAAATTATTTTTTTTAAAGATTTTTATTATATTTTTATAAAAAATTTCTAGTAGAAACTTATCAAATAATACTATGATATGTTAGTTTATAGATATTTAAAAGTAAAATGAATTTAAGAATTTTTAATTAAATACTACTTTTGGCTGTAAATGTGATAATATATTAAATAATATATTAGAATTTGTGATATGTGTTATAGAAACAAATTTAGTTAATATTTATTTTATAAAAAATTTTAATTTTATAATATATTATTAGCATTATTTTAAGTTATTTTTTATAATTTTATTTAAAAAATATTAAAATCTAAAGATTTTTTTATTAATACCATATATGACAAAATATTAGTTATTATTTATAAATTTAATAAAATAATAATTTTAGAACCATAAAATACTAAATAATTTATGAAAGAATTTAAATAAATCTATAATAAATAAGTATTTAGTTAATATGGATTATAAATTAAATATATTTATAATAAAGATATTTTATTTTTTAATAAATTCTAAAATTTAATTAGAAACTAAATTAAAATTAAAATTAATATTACTAGTAAAGGACATACCTAAACAAATAAAATAATTAAACAAATCATTTAAACAATAAAAATATAATTACATAATTTCTTAAATATTATATAAAACAATTAGATTAAACTATTCTTTAATTTTAAATTTATATATAATACATCCAAGTACTTAATTATAAAATACACTTTATATGAAATACTCAGAAAATAAAATCCAATAATAATACTACTATTTTTAATACCTAAAAAAATAATTCCTTAAGCAGATAAATATGTCAAAAATATGAAGAATTTTTATAAAAACTTTTAAAAAGATTTTTAATTTATAATAAAATAAATATCATATTATTATAATCAAAAAAGAATGGAAGTATTATTTTTAAAAAAAAAAAATAAAACATACTTACTTATTAAATATATCAAACAAAAAAAATGCTAAAATAAAAAATTTGATTATTAAAAATATAGACTTTTTATAATTATAAAGAAATTTAATAATAATACTTTTGAATTAAAAATTCTAAAACTTACATGTATTTATTAATCATTTCATATCTTACTCTTAGAACCAGTTTTAGAAGGTTTAAAAAAAAATTTAGATAATAAAAAACTAAAACTTAAAGATCATACAAAATATGAATTTGAGAAAATTTTAAATAAACCTAATTAAAAAAACAAATACCTTATTAAATAGTTACTACTTTACAGACTCTAAAATAATTTTTAGATTTTAAAAGATAATATATTTTTAAAAATTATCCAAACCTATTTTAATTAAAAAACTATATTATTACTTATAAAACGAAGATGTAGAAGATTAAAAAGAAATTTAATTCCAAACTAAAATTGTAAGAAATCAGTATAATTAAAATCAAAAACTCCTAAAACCAATATTAACAATTTTCTTTTAAATTTTTTAATTTTTTTAGAAAATTGTTTTATTTTTATTTAACTTTTTTCCTCCTCAGTATTCAAGAATTCCTTTTTATATATTATTACTTCTAAATATTTTTGTTTAATTTAACAAATTTTTTTTTTTTTTCAAATAATTTTCACTTAAAGTTTAGTAGTTTTTTGTTATATTATAGTTTATTTTTTTTTTAATTCTTTTAACTCTTTTTTTTATTTATTTAATTAACAATTTAATTATTTAATTAAAAAAAAGAAAAATTAGTAAAATTTATTTTAATTATCTAAAAAAGATTTATAAGAATTAGTAATACAGCTTTTTTAATTATTTTAGGTATAAATTATATAATTTTTATAGCTAGATATAATAATATATAAATAATTATTCCTCACACAATACTCACAAAAATTAAAAATCAGAATTTTAAGTTTTTTAATATAATTAGTTTATAAACTACAATATTAATAAGAAGACATTTTATTTCTTTTATTTACTCATTTCACAAATATTTATAATTGATTTTGAATATATATTAATTATTCTCTTGCAAGAATATTTTAAAATTTAAATTTAAATTATTATTTTAATTTAATTACTATTTTTTTTATATACTATTTATTTATGTTATTTTTACCCCATATAACCCACACAGACAGAAGTTTTATATAAAATAATAACCTATACCAAAAATATATTTACATCAGATACTAACTCTATAAAATAGTTTCAATTATATAAATCCCTACACCTTACAAAAACAGATTCCTCCCAGAAGTTAGTTCTACATAAAACCTATTCTTTAAAAAAAGAAAATAATATTATAGATTTATGATCTTAACAACACAAATCATTTATACCACATTTTACACTACATCATTCCCAGCCCTGTTTCACAGCCTTATTTTATTATATCTCTCATAAAAAGATTACCCATTTATATATTATATTTATTTATTTTATTCCAATCCCTGTCATATCACATTATTCATTATATAACATGCAAGTATGCGAGCACTAAGATATAAATATATAAATATACAAGCATATAAGCACTAAAGTATAAGTATACAATTATTTATATTTATATAAAGTATTATTATGTATATAAGATTATTATTAGGATTAATAAATAGTTTTTATTTTTTATTGGTTAACTTAAATATAATATAGATTTATAATTTATTATTATTTTATTATTGTTATATTTTCTATTTAATAGTTTTACTGTTTTTAGTAATATGTATATTTCCCTGAATCAAGATTTGAATAATAGGACTGAGAAAAAGAAGCCAGAGTGAGCTTGCTGTGACCTTCCAGGGCCACAGGTGTAACAATAACTTAAGATAAAAATATTAATACTAAGGAAAAACTTAAAGTTAATTTATTTTTAAAAATCCTAAATTTTATCAATTTAAAATTTATTTTAAAAAATAATTTTAAATTATTTATAATAAAGAAGAATAATAAAACACCTCAAACTATGACTTTTATAAAGAAATATCTATAAAAAAAGATAAATTAATTAAATAATATTTAGAAAAACAATATAATCAATATTTAAATTTAAAAAAAAACAATAGATTTTTTAAATATAAAGATTTAAAAATACAGACTTTTAAAATATATTCCATAAAATATAAAAACTGAAGATATTATTTATATAAAACCTATAATTTTAATAAATTAGAAAATATTTGTATTTTTTATATTAATAATATTTTTATGGAAGGATTTTACTTTGTAGAATAATTTTAATGAAGTTTTTATAAATTTTATTAATATGTTACTTATTTTGTTATAATTATTAAATATAGTGTAAAATTTATTAAAAATTTTAATAACTATTGGAATATTATTAAAAAAGAAGAAATTTTTATAAAAAAACTAAAACTAATAGTTATTCAATCTAAATAATATAGTAATATTACAAAATACATAATGTATAAATAAAAATTTAGATATATAGTATATATTAAATATCTTATTATATGTGAATACCATATATAAAAATAGATAATTTATACTGGAAATCAACTATAAAACCAGATAATTACTAAAGAATATACAAAGAAAAGATTTTATTAGATTCTGAATATTTTATTAAGAGTATATTTATTTTTTAAAGTCTTGGCAATATCTTTAGAATAATAAGAAGAATTATATTATTTTATTATCCAATCTTTATTTAGTTTATTTAAATATTAATATATTAATTACAAACTATTAATAAAGGCAAAAATTATAAAAAATATTAGAAGCTTGATTGATAAATTTTTAAATTAAAAAAGTTTTAGATTTTGATGTATTCTGAATAGTTTAGTTTGAACTTTGTTAAAAAAAAACTAGATAAAATACTTAATAAAATTGTTAAATAATATTTTAATATTTTTTGTATAATTAATAGAAATTTTACTAAAATTTTTACTAATAATAAAACAGAAACTACTTATATTTTAAAAAACTATATTAAAAAATATATATTATTAATATACCTTAAATTTACTTACTATAATATTATAGTATTTGGAGAAAATTCCTTTAAAATAATTAAATATAAAACTATTATTACCCTTATCATTAATAATTATCTTAAAAAAAGAATAATTAATATTTTTAACCTTAAAAATAATGACTTTATTTTAAAATATAACTAGTTATAGGATTATGATTTAGAAATTAGTTTTTAATTATAAATTATCAGATTTACTAGATACAACTACTAAATTATTTAAAAATGCTTCAAACTTAGAATCTAAAGAAAAGAAATACATTTATAACTAGAGCTTGTATTTGGGCGGTTACGGTGCCCGCCCATATTTTGCGTTGCGGGCACCCGGACCGTACAGGTTGCCAAGAACCAGTTTTTTTTTGCGCCCAAAACCTATTGGGTCAAAATCAAATAAGCACCCGTTTACCAAAAAACCGATAAGTTAAATTAATGGGCACCGATTCTGACAAGAATTATCAGATTATATAATCAGATTACGTGATCACCAAAATTTTTATTATATAATTTTAATTAAAATTAAAAAAAAAATTAAAAATTAAAAAAATAAAATTGAATTTTAATTAATTTTTTTTAAATTTAAATTTATTTTTTTTTAATTTAATTTTTTCGATTTTTTTATGAAAATAATTTAAAATTAGGTATAGAAGATCTTGAAATACACTAAAACAATTAGTACTTTTTTAGCAAGTTTTTAAATTAAATTTAATTAAATAAAATTAAGCACTAAACTATTTACAAACAAAAAATACGAATTTATTGATTTTTTTTCTAAAAATTCAAAAGTTTTCAAAAAAATTTTAGATTTTGAAAAGTTTTTTTAATTTTGTATATTTTTAAAAATATTTTGTTGAAAATATAGCTGAACACACCTCTATATATACGTTGTATACGTTGTATATACGCATACATCGTATATACATATACATTGTATATACGTATACATCGTATATGCGTATACGTTGTACTATAACGTATTGTATGGGGAAGTGAGACATCCTGGGTAATGAGACAACAACAAAAGTTACCAGTGTGTGCTATCACCATCATCACTCATCATCACTATAACTACTATTATTACCACTACTGCTATTACCACGACTACCATTACTGATTTAAACAATAAAATAGGTACTAAAATAATCACTTTAACAGATTTTCTGAATAAAACAATTATATATTATTAGGCAGCAGCTTAATGGCCAATAGAGTGTGGCTAAATTGGCGGGTATAAGTGTTTATGGCTGGTCTTGTAGTAAATATTAAACTATGAATATTAGTTGGACTGGTTTCTAGATTATATGTATCAGAAGCCTGTTGATAGCACTTGGATGGTGGCCGCAAAAATGGTTGGAATTAGTGGTTTTTGGGTTATGATATTGTTGTGAATAACCATTGAAATCGACGCGTTTTTGGTTGGGGAACTCCATATTATTGTGGTTCCTGTCTCATTACCCAGGATGTCTCACTTCCCCATACAATACGTTATACATATTCGTCGTACTATATACGTATTCGTCGTATATGCGTATATGTTGTATTATATACATATACATCGTACTATATATGTGTACATCGTATTATATACATGTACATCATATATATGGAGGTATTGTCGAACTCTAGTTGTATCAATACATCTATATAAACGGGTATTTGTAAAAAATCTGCCCATTCAGTTAACCTGACTGTTTGGGCGCTAAAATGGGTACCCAAAACCAAAAAAAAACTGATAGGTTATGGGCACCAGAACCGGTATAAACAATTGCTTGGCGATACAAAAAAAAAACCGTTTGGGCACCCACAACACAGTTTTTGGGCGGTGCCCATGGGCGAACCGGACCGGATACAAGCTCTATTTATAACTAACAAAATATTTTTCTAATAAAGAAATCTATTATTAATCTTAGAATAAATTTAATATTTTTAAATGTATATAGATTAAAGCCAAGGATATTTATAAAATTATTAAAAAAATTATTAAAAATATTATTACTAAAATTCCTAAATAAATTTCTAAGTGGATTAAAATTTTTAAAAAATTATTTAATAAAAATATTTTATTTTAATTTAATAAATTTACTTATAAAATCCTATTTAAAAAAGGTATTATACTAAAATTTATACCTGTCTATACATATATTTAAAAAGAGTTTAAAGTATTGCAAAAATACCTTAAAAAAAACCTATATAAAAGTTATATCTAACATTTTTAATTACTAGTAGGATACCCTATTTTATTCATACCTAAAAAAAATAGTAAATTATGAATATATATTAATTATCAAAACCTCAATGATATTATTATAAAAAATTAAATTGGATTACCTCTTATCTCTGAATTCTTAAATTGATTATAAGAAATCAAATAATTTATTAAATTAAATATTGTAGTTAAATATTATAACTTATAAATTATACTCAAAAATATTTAAAAAACTATTTTTAAATACAAATATAAATTATTCAAATATATAATTATGCTTATAAGATTAATTAATACCCCTACATCCTTTCAAATTTTTATAAATTATATTTTTAAGGATTATATTGACAAAATATGTATTATTTATTTAGATAATATATTAATCTATAACTACAATTTAGAAAAATATTATAAATATATTATACTTATTTTAAAAACACTTGATAAATATAACCTCAAGATTTAATTTGAAAAGATAAAATTCAAAATTATTAAATATAAATTCCTTGGAACTATAGTTATGATTAATAAAATTTAAATAAACTCAAAGAAAGTTTAAATTATTTAAAACTAACTAATATTTAAAATAATTAAAAACATCCAATCCTTTTTAAAATTATGTAATTATTATTAACAATTTATTAAATAATATAGTTATATGTTAGTAGCCCTGATAAAATTTACCAAAATAAAAATTAAATTTAATATAATTCCCAATTAAATCCACGCTTTTAATATATTAAAATAATCATTTCTTTTGATATTAATACTCTGATTATACAATTTAAAATTACCTATTAAAATTGAAACCAACACCTTAGATGCTATATTAAATATATGCTTATACTAATTATACTCTAATAATAAATAATATTTTATTGTATATCTATCTTACAAATTTAATATTATAGAATTCAGATATCCAATTTATAATAAAGAACTTATGGTAATTATTTATATTTGTAAAATATAGAGAATATATTTATAAATAAAAAAATCTTTCACCATATATTCTAATCATAAGAATTTTATCTTTTTTTTTATAACTAAAAAATTTAGCAAATAATAAGTTTGCTAATAAGAACTTCTTAGTAAATATAATATAAAAATTATATACTATAAAAGCAAAGAAAATTCAAAAATAAATACTATTAATAAAAGATTTAATTTAACAATAAAAATATAAGTTAATAAAAAAATAATTTTTAAAAAAAAACCATTTAAAAACATTACTATCAACTAAATTTTTAATACCACCTCTTATATATTCAATAATTAATTTACTCAGAAATTGAAAAAAAACTATAAACAACATCTAATAACTGCTTAAATCTTATTTAATAATCTAAATACACCAGAATATTTTACTATTAAATATAGAATTATTTTTTTTTTAAAATCTTTATTATATTTTTATTAAAGATCTTTAATAGAAACTTATCAAACAATATTATGATATACTAGCCTATAAATATTTAAAAATTAAACAAACTTAGGAATTTTTAACTAAAAACTATTTTTAGCCTTAAATATAATAATATATCCAATAATATATTAAAACTTATAATATATATTACAGAAACAAACCAACACAACATTTATTTTATAAAAAATTATAATTTTATAATGTATTATTAGTATTTTTCCAAGTCATCTCCTATAATTTCATATAAAGAATATTAAAATTTTAAGACTTATTTATTAATACTATTTATAACAAAATACTAGTTATTATTTATAAATTTAGCAAAGTAATAATCTTAAAACTATAGAATTCTAAATAATTTACAAAAAAACTTAAATAAATTTACAACAAATGAATATTTAACCAATATGGGTTATAAGTCAAGCATATCTGTAATAAAAATACCTTATTTTTTAGTAAATTCTATAATTTAATTAAAAACTAAACTAGAATTAAGATTAATATTACTAGTAAAAAATATACTTAAATAGATGAAGTAATTAAACAAATTATTTAAATAATAAAAATATAATTACATAATTTCTTGAATATTATATAAAATAATTAAATTAAGCTATTTTTTAGTTTTAAATTTACTTATAATATTTTTAAATATTTAATTATAAAATATATTTCTTATAAAATATTTAGAAAATAAAACCTAATAGTAATACTTCTATCTTTAATATTTAAAAAAATAATCTTTTAAATAAATAAATATATTAAAAATATAAAAAATCTTCACAAAAACCTTCAAAAGGACCTCCAATTTATAATAAAATAAATATTATATTATTATAATCAAAAAAGAATAAAGGTATTACTTTTAAAAAAAGGAGATAAAGTATACTTGCTTGCTAAATATATCAAATAAAAAAAACGTTAAAGCAAAAAGCTTGATTACCAGAAATATGGATTTTTTATAATCATAAAGAAATTTAGTAATAATATTTTTGAACTTGAAATTCTAGAACCTATATGTATTCATTGATTATTTCATATCTTATTCTTAGAACCAGTTTTTGTAGGTTTAAGAGAAGATTTAAATGATGAAGAACTAAAACTCGAAGACTATATAGAATATAAATTCGAAAAGATTTTAAATAGATTTAATGAAGAAAATAAATACCTTATTAGATAGTTATTATTTTATGGATTATAGAACGATTTTTGGATTCTAGAAGATAATATACTTTTAAAAATTATTTAAATTTATTTTAATCAGAAGACTATATTATAATCTATAAAACACAAATGTAGAAGATTAAAAAAATAGAAGTAGATTACCAATTAAATAAAAACAATATTATTAAATAATTTTTGATAAATTTTCTCTATCTCTTTTTTAATAACTACTATATTCATATTATTTTGTGATTTAATCCTTTTGTTTATTACATTTTCTTTATTTAATAAATCTTTTTTATAAATAATGGTCTTGAGATGTTTCGATTTTAACTATTTTAATTTTTTTTGTTTTTATATTAATTGAGTGAATAATTCGGCTTGTTCCTTTTTTAATTTTTCCACCTCCTTTTTTTTCTCATCTAATTGACGATCTAGCCAGTCTATTATAAAAATGTTAGCTAAATTTATCTAAAAGCTTAAGATAGTATTTATAAAAATTAGTTATATAATTCTTTTGCTTATTTTGAGTATAGATAGAGCAATTCTGATAACCTAATATAACTACACAAAAATAATTATTTTTAGTATAGTACTTACAGGGAAGAAAAACAAGAATTTCAGATTTTTTAATACAATTAGTTAAAATATTATAATATTGATAAATAGAATTTTGTTTTTAATAATATTTTACTAATATTTATACTTGATTTTAGATATATATTAATTATTTTCTTACAAGAATATTTTAAAATTTAAGTTTTTAAATTATTATTTTAATTTAATTACTATTTTTTTATGTACTATTTCACTTACATTATTTTATTTTATATAACCTGTATAAATAGAAGTTTTATATAGAATAATAATTTATATTAAAAAAATACTTATATTAGATATTAATTTTATAAAATAGTTTTAATTATATAAAATTTAATTTTTATATAAACTTTTATACTTTATAAAAATAAAAGTTTTTATAAAAGATATTTTTATATAAAACTTGTTTTTTAAAAAAAAGAAATAGTATCATAGATTTATAATTTTGATAATATAATTATTTATACTTTATTTTATATTATATTATTTTTAGTTTTGCTTGTTATATTTTTTATATAATATTTGTTTCCTATATACCTATGTTTACCTATTCTATTTTCTGACTTTTGTTATATGATTTCCATATATTACATGATTTGTATGTATTTATATATATATATATAAGTGATTTAGTATATTTATATATAGATGCGAGCAAATGATTAATTTGTATGTATATATATATATGTGATCATACAAGTATTGATATTTATATAAAGTATTATTATATATATAAGATTATTGTTAAAATTGATAAATAGTTCTTACTTTTTATTAGTTAATTTAAATATAATATAGATTTATAGTTTACTATTATTTTTATTATTATTATATATTTTATATATTATTCTTTGATATTTTGTAGTATATATACTCCCAGATTTGAGAATTTAAGTATCTTAGAGTGAGAGATCAGTGTTTGGTTAGACGTACTTGACCAAAGTGTAACAGCCTCTAGTTAGTAAAAATATTTAATTAAATTTAATAAAGCCAATAACACCAACAACAAAAAAAAGTTAATTAAATTAAAATAATTAATAGATATTTATAGAAAAATATTAAGGAGTTAATAAAAAACTAAAACAAAAAAATTAAAAAAAAGATTAAAATATAAAATAAAAAATTAGTCAATACATTTTCTAAAAAAAAAATTTAAAAAAAAATCTATCAACAATAAAAATATAAAAAAAAATTATAATAATCTTCCAATAAATTATAATAAAATTTTTTTTTTTCTTTTTAAATTTAATCATATTCTTAATATAAAATTGATCTGATAGATGATTTATAAAAATAAATTTTTTTAAAAAGAAAAAAACAAATATCTTATTAATTAATTAAATAATAAATAAATTATAAAAAGCCCTAAATAGATTTTTAGTATTTATTATTAATTTTAAAAAAAAAAATATTATATAACAAAATTTTTTTATAAGAAAAAAAAAATATAATAATTAAAAATTAAAGTTGTATATATATATATAAATTTGATTAATTTTAAATTTTTTTAAAAATATTTTGGAAATTTTGGGCATTTTTTTTTATACTTTTAATAATGCTTTTTACTATTAATTTTGTTTTAAGAGGTGAAAAGAATTTTTAATAAGGTGCCAATTTTTGGGTGTTTGAGGTTAACCTTTATATGACCCCTGTAACCTCTCAATACCAGCAAACATTCTCTCAAGCAGTCAGATTTTTTGCTGATGTATATAAAATAATTAATTTTTAATTTAATTGATTTTTTTATTCATATCCACCAACCTGTAATTTGTATTTAAAATTTTATAATATACCTACAATTAGAGTGCGACATGGGGCGGGTTGGGTTGGTTTCTAGAAGGTTGAAACCACCTACAGGTTAATTTTTAGATGGTCAAAACCACCCACAGTTTAATTTTTAGATAGTAGAAACCACCCACAGATTAGTTTTTTTAAAAAAAAAAAAACCCAACATAGTTTTAAAAACCATAAATTTTAATAAAAACTGTATTGCTAAGAAACCATTTTACTAAAAATAATAACAAATTTACTAAAAATAATAATAAATTACTAAAAATAATTAAAATTACAATTTTTAATTAAATTTATAACCCAAAAAAACCATTAAAAAAAAAAAAACCACCCAGCAGTTCCCCATAACCCCTCTCAAACCGACCCAACCCGCTGGTTTCTAGGTTAAAACCAACCCATGTCGCACTCTACCTACAATCATATAAAAATTTGCTATTAAGTATAATATTAAGTTATAATTAATATTAAAAAACCATTAAAAAAAAAAAAACCACCCAGCAGTTCCCCATAACCCCTCTCAAACCGACCCAACCCGCTGGTTTCTAGGTTAAAACCAACCCATGTCGCACTCTACCTACAATCATATAAAAATTTGCTATTAAGTATAATATTAAGTTATAATTAATATATTTAAAAACTTTTAAAATAATATTATATAAAAATAATATTATTCTTTAAAAAAAAAAATATATAATAGTAACGTACCTCACCTAGAAGCGGGACACACCTAGAAGTGGGACACTTACCCTAAGCAAGAAAACTATATTAAAAAAATTTAAAAACTATATTAAAAATCTATTATTAGACCATTAACTGACTATTAACCTACTATCAACTTCTGTCACATCCACAATTATAACTATGTGTCATATATTGTAAAAAACGTCATAAATTATATTACAATTATTATATTTAATAATATATACAAAAAAACCGATCAGTTTACTAACATGGTACTAATAAATCACATATTGCATTTAACACTATACATGTATACACCGCCTATTTTCAGTAGCGATTTTAAAAACAACCGCAAACAGTACACAACCGAAATGTGTACTATATAACAAACTTGATTTTTTGGATTATATGTTGTTGGATTTATAATTTTATGATTTCTTTTGATGGTTTTATCATTAATGGAAGTTGATGGTCGATTGATATATTTAATAATAGATTTTTGGTATAGTTTTTGAATTTCTTTAGTATGGTTTTCTTACTTAGGGTAAGTGTCCCACTTCTAGGTGTGTCCCGCTTCTAGGTGAGGTACGTTAATATATATATTTATATTATTTATAACTCGCATAATATTTAGTTTCTTTTTATCTTAGATAATTTATATATTATTTAAATTTCTTTTATTTAGTTTTTAGTAAAAAAGGTTTTCTTTCATTTCATTTATAGAGAATCTTTGTTCATTCAATATTACTTCTATACAACTTTCCAATTAAAAAATTTAATTATAGTTTATATTATCTTCTTAAACATTTGCTCTATATAATCCTATATAAGGATATTATTTATTGTATAAAGAATTTAAGTCTTATATTATATACAACACTTTATATTTAGCCGGCCAGCTTTGGCGTGTAAAAAAAAATATATATAATATTTAGAATAAAGGCAGTATTTTAGTTGGCTCATATTCATAATTATACTAAAAATAATTTAGATAATATAATAAGAATAAACGCGTAACAAGCTTACTTATCTGATACAAATAGATATATAAATAATTGGTAATTTGAAGATTAAAATACAATTTAAAATAAGTTTTCATAGCTTTTTAATATTGGTATTAATCTTTTATCTGGATTTCTGGTACCTGTTTGTAAAATCATTCATAATCTTATTATACCCAGGTAGAGTGCGACATGGGGCGGGTTGGGTTGGTTTCTAGAGGGTCGAAACCACTTATGGGTTAGTTTTTAAATAATCAAAACCATTTATAGGTTAGTTTTTAAATAGTAGAAACCACCTACGGGTTGGTTTTTTTTTAAAAAAAAAACCTAATACGGTTTTAAAAATTATAAATTTTAATAAAAACCATATTGCTAAAAATTATTTTACTAAAAATAGTAACAAATTTACTAAAAATAGCAATAAATTACTAAAAATAGTAACAAATTTACTAAAAATAGTAATAAATGCCTAAAAATAGTTAAAATTACAATTTTTAATTAAATTTATAATTTAAAAAAACCATTAAAAAAATATATATATATTTAGTGGTTCTTTATAACCCATATCAAACTATTTAGCAATTTTTTATAACCTATATCAAATTATTTAGTGGTTTCTTATGATTTTTCTCAAACCGACCTAACCCGCTGGTTTCTGGGTTAAAACCAACCCATGTCGCACTCTATACCCAGGAATCCTATCATTTTAATTGGAGCTCACATTTAACATTTATATTATATTTTTATAATTAGTAAATATATATTTCTTTAGTTTATTAACATACCTCACCTAGAAGCAGGACACACCTAGAAGTGGGACACTTACCCTAAGCAAGAAAATTATATTAAAGAAATCCAAAAACTATATTAAAAATCTATTATTAAACACGTTAATTGATCATTAATTTTCATTAACAATAAAACCATTAAAAGAAATCGTAAAATTATAAATCCAACGGTATGCAATTCAAAAAATTAAGTTTATTATATAATACGCATTTTGGTTATATACTATTTATAATTATTTTTAAAATCATTACTAAAAATAGACGGTGTATATATATATAATACTAAATATAATATGTGATTTATTAGTGCTGTGCTGATAAACTGATCAGTTTTTTTGTATATATTATTAGGTATGGTAATTATAATATAATTTACAACAGTTTTTACAATATATAATATATAATTGTAATTATAGACATAATAAAAATTAATAGTAAGTTAATAGTTAATTGTAAGAATCGAGCACAATAGATACAAGGTATCAAGGTAATACCGTCTTATGTCACAAGGTTCTAGAGCAGGTGGATTGCGTATGTTCAGATTATTATTTAAGTTATTGCTTGATTTCTTAGTTATATAATGGCAAGACTACAAGTGTTAAATAAATACATAGTTTTATATAAAAAAAGATATAAACTTATAAATTAAATAAAAAAAATAACTTATAAACTAAACAAAAAAAATAACTTATGAATTAAATAAAAAAAATAACTTCATAAACTGGATATTTCTACTTTTATCCTGGATTATATTATTCCTATTATATTTCTTTAATCCATAAAATTGCATAAATAAAGATAACTTTATAAACTAGACATTCCTACTTTTATCCTAGATTATAGTATTATTCCTATTATATTTCTTCAATCTATAAAATTATATAAATATTTCTTATTATCATACACAGAGCTCTGCTAGCATCTATAATTTCTTGTTATAATTCATCATATTATTTAAACTTTATTATAAAATCTTTTTTCTTAGTATCAACATCCCGTCAATATTTTACTTAGATATTTATAATTTTTTTAAATCTTTTTCTACATCTATATTATTTACTAATCTTAGATAATATTAATTTTTAATAATAGTTTTTTTTTAGGATTCCCAAAATAAATTTTTATTCCTTTTTTAGCAGTACATCTTGAATTAGTTTTTTTTTAAATTTAAGATTATTTAAATTTCCTAATTTATTTTCTAAATCAAATTAGATAAGTAGCATTTCTACTTTTTTTTATTCTTAATACTTCTAGTTTTCTTCAAAATATTCTTACTACATTATTACTAATTCCTAATTAATAACTTTAAATTTCGCTTCACAGAATACAATTTTTAATCTCCAGATTTCTTACTAAAAAGCATTATACTTCAAGTCCCACTAAATACTATTCTAAATTTCTAATAGAGTTTTTTTAAAATCAAAATCTATAATAAAGATAAAATATCCAGAAAATTCGAATCTACAAAATAAAAAAAAAAAAATTTCTTTACTATCAAAGTAAGATATTAATAATTACAATTTCAAAATACTAATTAACTTAATTATTAAATTAATAAAATCTTAAATATCAAATAAAGTAGCAGACTCTATATTATCAAATAAATCTTAATATTAGATAGCAAGGTCAATTAATGTAACTATTATAAATCATATAAACCATTCTAATATAAAAATCTCAAATTACAGATATTCTTCATTTATTAAGGCCTAATTTATTAAGATATTTCTCATAAAAAATTTAAAAAAACCATCCCAGATATTTAATATAACTAACTAATTTCTAAGTTAATTTATCATATCCTTTCCAATAAATATAGTATTCAAACTGATTATTCTATCTCTAGAAATTAAATAATTCTAAAATTTTATATAATACATTACCATCTTTATTAATAGTGATTAGTAGGGACCATTTTTTTTAATTCTAATTTAAAAAAACATCATTCCTAGAATATTGTAATAGGCTAGTATAGAAGATTAGATAAATTCTCATCAAAAAAAGAAAATTAAATTTATATACTTTATTTCTTATAAACTTAAAAATTCAAAAAAGTTCTTTATTCTTATTAAATAATTTAAAATACAGTCTAATAACCAAAATATTATATATATCTAACCAAATTTTATTACTTTTTTTATAATTAATAGCAAATTTTTTTTTTTTATTAGTTTACTTTTACTATATTTACACAGTATAACTAATTTTAATTTTAAAAAAATCTTACAATTTCATTATTTTTATTATAAAATCAAAAACTCAAATATTTCAAAAAGGTATTTCTTTATTAATAATTATTATTTCAGAATTTTAGTTATAATTAATTGTAAAAAATAAAATTCCTATAATTTTTAAAACCTTATTATTATAACAATACTTAGCTAATAATAACCATTTTACCTAATTATTTTGTTAATAATTAATATAAACCTAGAAATATTGTTCGATAATAGAATTAATACATTCAATTTATCCATCAATCTATAAATAATACATTATATTTAGTTTATAATAAATTCTTAGTCTTTTATTAACCTTATCCCAGAAATTATTTAAGAAATTAGTACCTTTATTTAATATAGCTTTTTTTAAAAACCCATAAAGTTTCCACACATCATATAAAAATATTTCTACCAATTTTTTAATATTAAGTTTTTTACTAATAAATAACAAATAAATTATTTTAAATAATTTATATATAATTATTAATATTATATCATATTCTTTTTGCTAAAGTAATTTTATAATAAAGTTAAATAAAATACTACTCCAATTTTTTTTTAGAATCTATAATAATTATAATAGTTTTTAGGGCGTATTTCATAAAGCTTTTATCCTATAGCATATATGGCAGTTATTAATATACCTATTAACATCTTTCCTAATTCCTTTCTATATATACCTTCTTTATATGAGTTCTAAAATTTTTACTTTTCTAAGATGTCCAACAATCAAATAGTTATGATATTATAATAATATTCTAGTTTGTATTTTACTATTCTGTAGTACTACTTTTTTTAAATTATAAAATAATTATCCATTATATTTTTTAAATTCAGAAATTTCTACCTTAAGGTATTTACTTTCACCTTTTCTAAATATAAAATATTTTAAATATATTTATCTTTTTTATATACTGTATTTTAATTAAGTTATATTATTATTAAAATGCCTATCTATTAGATTTTTTTAAATAAAATAAATATTCTAATTCAATTTCTAATTTTTTTATCTTTCTCTTCTAAGGGAAAGTTTCTCAACCTTTTTATTAAAACATTAGTTTTGGTATTGGTTTTTTTAAAAACAAATATTATTTTATAATTAAATTGTAATATATATTCTATTTATCTTATTTATTTTTATCTTAGTTTCTGCTTTGTTATAAAATATTTAAAATTTTTATAATTTATGAGAATATAAATTTATATTAATATACTTATTAGATATTATTCCTAATTTTATAGTACTTAAATTACTAATAGCAATTTTTTATTATGAATGTTGTAGTTATATTTAGTAGGTAATATTTTTTTTAATTAGTAAACTACTAGGTACCATAATTTATCTTTATATTTTTAAAATAAAACTGTAGTATAAATGAAGTTTAATATATTTATTTTAATTTTGGTTTTTAATTTTAGATTTTAGTATTTTAAGACTAGTTTTGATATAAAGATTTTTTAAAAAATTTTGAATACCTTTTTTTCTTTATTTTTTTAATAAAATAATCAATCTTTTTTTGTAAGGTTATATAATAGTTTTACTTTTTTAATATAATTTTTAATGAATTTTTAGTAGAAATTTATAAACCCAAAAAATAATTAAATTACTTTAATAGTTTTAGAACCTTTTTTTAATTCTTCTCAATTAAAAATATTTTATATTTTTCCAAAATTTATTCTAATTTCATTATTTTTTATAATATATCCTAGAAATTTAGTTTCTTTTATAAAAAATTTATATTTAGAAAATTTAATATAAAATTTAACTTTTTAGAAAATTTTAAAAACTTTTCTAATATATTATATATATTTTTCTTAGATTTTATTATAAATATATATATCATCTAAATATATTACACAAAATTTATCTAGGAAGGGGCATAAGGCATCATTAATATATACTTAAAAAACAGTAGAAGTATTAATAAGTTTAAAATATACTACCTGAAATTCAAAATATCTATATTTTATTTAAAAGGCAGTTTTTTTTTTGTTCCTTTTAACTATTTTAATTTAATTAAATATATTATAAATATTTAATTAAATATAATACTTAGCTTTTTTTAATTAATTTAATATTTTATTAATTTATAATAATAAGTATCTATCCTTAATAATAATAGTATTAAGTTTTCTTTAGTTAATGTAAAGATATAGTATTCTATCTTTTTTTATAATAAACAAAATAGAAATTTCCTATAGACTATTTAATTTTCAAATAAATCTTTTATTAAGGTTTTCTTCTATTTATAATTTTAATATTTTCAAATATTCTTTATTTATAAATTTTAATAATTCCTATATAAATTAAGCTTTTTTTTTTATTTTAATTTTTATATTTATAAATTATCTTAGTAAAAGGATATTTTTTTTTTTTTTAAAAAAGACTTTTTCTAAGTTTTTATATTCCAAAAATAATTTAATTATAAGTTTTATTAAATTTTTATTTTATTTAAATTTAAGTTTATAAATAATATAGGCAGATTCTTATTTTAGGATTTTTTTAAATATTTTAGTATTAATAATAATAATTTTAAGTAAATATCTTAATTTAATTTTTAATTTATTTTAATTTATTATAATTTTATATTTTTTATATTATAAGTTTCTAAGGTTAAGGTTTTTTATTATATTAATAATATTAGTTTATATTATTTCTTTATATTCTCTAATTTTTATTATAAATCAAGTTATTTTTTTGATAGTTTTCTTATTATTATTAAAATATTCTATAGTTTTAAAAAATTATTTTTATTTAATTAGAAAATTATTTTTAATTATAAATTGTTAGTTTATGTGGATATTAGTGTTATTATTATCTAGGCAAACAATTATATAAATAGGATATTAAAATTTAAAATATAAGATAATAAAAATTTTAATATAAGGTTTAAAGGAAGTTTCTGTTTTTTTAAAATTCAAACAAAAAAAAATATTCTATAATATAAAAGAAATTTGTAATATTTTCTAAAATTTTTAGAATTTATAAAATAACAAGTTTATTTTATCTTATTATATATTATTATTTATAGTTAAATTTCTTTTTTTTTTATTTTAGTTTTTTTATTGAAGTGTATTTTGTGGTTAGCAGTTCTTATAATCTTCTTTATTTTTTATTAAATTTTATTATATATAATTTCTTATAAGTTCTAGTTATATATAAGGTAAAGATCTATTTTTTATTAGTATTTTCTATTATTTATAAATTTTAATTTAGGTTAAAAAACTGCAATATATATAAATAAGGTTTTTTTAAAATATTAATTAGCATAGTGGCCTTTTTTCTTACAACCCTTATCTCCATAGTATATATAAAAATCTATTAAATAATATTTATCTTTTCTTTTTTTGGTTAACTGTCCTTGAATTCGTCTTACAGACTAATCTATTAATCTTAGCCCAAAATACTGATTTTGTAAGAATCGAGTATAATAGATATAAGATATCAAGGTAATACCATCTTATATCACAAAATTCTAGGACAAGTAAATTATATATATTCAAATTATTATTTAAGTTATTGCTTAATTTTTTAATTATATGATGGCAGGACTACAAATATTAAATAAATACATAGTTTTGTATGGAGAAGGATATAAGTTTGTGAATTGGATAAAAAAAATAACTTATGAATTGGATAAAAAAGATAATTTTGAACTGGATAAAGGAGATAATTTTAATTTGGATAAAGGAGATAATTTTGAACTGGATAAAGGAGATAACTTATGAATTGGACAAAGGAGATAATTTTGAATTGAACAAAAAAAATAATTTTGAACTGGACAAAAAAGATAATTTTAAACTAAACAAAAGAGATAACTTATGAACTAAACATTCCTATTTTTATCCTAAATTGTGTTATTCCTATTATATTTCTTTGATTTATAGGATCATATGAATGTTTTTTATTATTATGTGTAGGGTTCTGCTAACATCTATAATTTCTTATTATAGTTTATTATATTATTTAAACTTTATTACAAAATTTTTTTTTTTAGCATTGACGTTCTGTTAATACTCTATTCAAATATTTATAATCTTTTTGGATCCTTTTTTATATCTATATTATTTGCTAATTTTGGGTAGTATTAATCCTTAATAACAGTTTTTTTTTTAAATTTTTAAAATAAATTCTTATTTTTTTTTTTGTAATACATCTAAAATTAGTTTTTTTTTAGGTTTAAAATTATCTAAATTTCCTGATTTATTTTTTAAATTAAATTAAATAAATAATATTTCTATTTTTTTTTTTTTTCTTAATATTTTTAATATTTTTTAAAATATTTTTATTATATTGTTGTTAGTTTTTAATTAATAATTTTAAATTTTGTTTTATAAAGTGTAATTTTTAGTTTCCAAATTTCTTACTAAAAGGTGTTGTACTTCAGATTTTATTAAATATTATTTTAAATTTTTAATAAATTCTTTTTAAAATTAGGATTTATAATAAAAATAAAATATCCAAAAAATTCAAATCTATAAAATAAAAAAAAAAAAATTTCTTTATTATTAGGGTAAGATATTAGTAATTATGGTTTTAGAATATTAATTGGTTTGATTATTAAGTTGATAGGATTTTGGATATTAAATAAAATAATAAGCTCTATATTATTAAATAAATCTTAATATTAAATAGTAGGGTTAAATAGTGTAATTATTATAAATTATACAAGCTATTTTAATATAAAAATTTTAAATTACAAATATTCTTCATTTATTAAGGCCTGGTTTATTAAAATATTTTTTATAAAAAATTTAAAGAAATTATTTTAAATATTTGACATGACTAACTAACTCCTAAGTTGGTTTATTGTATTCTTTTTAATAAATATAGTATTCAAGTTAATTATTTTATTTTTAGGAATTAAATAATTTTAATACTTTGTAGAATGTGTTGCTGTTTTTATTAACAGTGATCAATGGAGGCTATTTTTTTTAATTCTGATTTAGAAAAGTGTTGTTTTTAAAATGTCATAATAGGCTAATATAAAAGATTAAATAAATTTTTATTAAAAGGAGAAAATCAAATTTATATACTCTATTTTTTACAGATTTAAGGATTTAAAAAGGCCCTTTATTCTTATTAAATAATTTAGAGTATGGTCTGGTGATAGGGATATTATATATATTTAACCAAACTTTATTATTTTTTTTGTAGTTAATAATAAGTCTTCTTTTTTTATTAGTTTATTCCTATTATATTTGTATAATATAATTAATTTTGGTTTTAAAAAAATCTTATAATTCCATTATTTTTATTGTAAAATTAAAAGTTTGAATATTTTGGAAAGGTATTTTTTTATTAATAATTATTATTTCAGAATTTTAGTTATAATTGGTTGTAAAAGATAAGATTCTTATAATTTCTAAAATTTTATTATTATAATAATACTTAATTAATAGTAACTATTTTATCTAATTATTTTATTAATAATTAACATAAACCCAAAAATATTATTTAATAATGGAATTAATATATTCAGTTTATTTGTCAGTCTATAGATGATATGTTGTATTTAGTCTATAATGGATTCTTAATTTTTTATTAACTTTATCCCAAAAATCATTTAAGAAATTAATATTTTTGTTTAATATAACTTTTTTTGGTAGTTTATAGAGTTTTTATATATTATATAAGAATATTTCTATTAATTTTTTAATATTAAACTTTTTATTAATAAATAATAAATAAATTATTTTAAATAGTTTATATATAATTATTAATATTGTGTTATATTTTTTTTGCTAAAATAGTTTTATAATAAAATTAAACAAGATATTATTTTAATTTTTTTTTAGGATTTATAATAATTATAATAATTTTTAAAATATATTTTATAAAACTTTTGTTTTATAGTATGTATGGTAGTTGTTGATATATTTATTAATATTTTTTTTAATTCTTTTCTATATGTATTTTTTTTGTATGAGTTCTAAAGTTTTTATTTTTTTAAGGTATCTAATAATTGGGTGGTTATAATATTATAATAATATTTTAGTTTGTATTTTATCATTTTATAGTATCACTTTTTTTAAGTTATGAAATAATTGTCTATTATATTTTTTGAATTTAAAAATTTTTATTTAAAATATCTACTTCCGCTTTTTCTAAATATTTATAAAATATTTTGGATATATTTGTCTTTTTCATATATTGTATCTTAATTAGATTATATTATTATTAAAGTACCTATCTGTTAGATTTTTTTAAATGGAATAAGTATTTTAATTTAATTTTTAATTTTTTTATTTTTTTTTTTTAGGGGAAAATCTTTTAATTTTCTTGTTAATATATCAACCTTAATATTAGTTTTTCCAAGAATAAATATTATTTTGTAATCAAATTATAATATATATTCCATTTATCTTATTTATCTTTATCTTAGTTTTTGTTTTATTATAAAGTATTCAAAATTCTTATAGTCTGTGAGGATATAAATTTATATTAATACATTCATCAAATACCATTCCTAGTTTTATAATACTTAAATAACTAATAACAATTTCTTATTATAAATATTATAGTTATATTTAGTGAATAATATTTTCTTTAATTAATAAATTATTAAATACTATAGTCTGTCTTTATATTTTTAAAATAAAACTATAACATAAACAAAATCTAACATATTTGTTTTAATCTTGATTTCTAATTCTGGATTTTAATATTTTAGAACAAATTCTAATACAAAAATTTTTTAAAAAATCCTAAATACCTTTTTTTCTTTATTTCCCTAATAAAATAATCAATTTTTTTTTATAAAATCATATAATAATTTCACTTTTTTAGCATAATCTTTAATAAACCTTTGATAAAAATTTATAAATCCAAAAAATAATTAAACTGTTTTAATAATTCTAAAACCTTCTTTTAATTTCTTTTAATTAAGAATATTTTATATTTTTTTAAAATTTATTCTAATTTTGTTACTTCTTATAATATATTCTAGGAATTTAGTTTCTTTTGTAAAGAATTTGTATTTAAAAAATTTGATATAAAGTCCAGTTTTTTAGAAAGCTTTAAAAACTTTTCTAACATAATATATATATTTTTCTCAAATTTCACTATAAATACATATATTGTCTAAATATATTATGTAGAATTTATTTAAAAAGGGGTGTAGGGTATTATTGATATATGTTTAAAAAGTAGTAGGAGCGTTAGTAAGTCCAAAATATATTATTTAAAATTTAAAATATCCATATTTTATTTAAAAAATAATTTTTTTTTTATTTTTTTTAATTATTCTAATTTGATTAAATATATTGTAAATATTCAGTTAAGTATAATATTTAATTTTTTTTAGCCAATTTAATATTTTATTAATTTATAATAAAGAATATCTATCTTTAATAATAATAATATTAAGCTTTCTTTAATCAACACAAAAATATAATATTCTATTTTTTTTTATAACAAACAAGACAAAGATTTTTTATAGATTATTTAATTTTTAAATAAATCTTTTATTAAAATTTTCTTTTATTTATGGTTTTAAAACTTTTAAATACTTTTTATTTATAGATTTTAATAATTCTTATATAGGCTAAACTCCTTTTTTTATTTTAATTTTTATATCTATAGATCATTTTAATAGAAGGATATCTTTTTTTTATTTTAAAAAAACTTTTTTTAAATTTTTATATTCTAAAAATAATTTAATTATAAATTTTATTAAGTTTTTGTTCTACTTAAATCCAAATTTATAAATAATGTAAGCAGGTCTTTATCTTAGAATTTTCTTAAATACTTCAACACTAACAATAGTAATTTTAGGTGAATATTTTAATTTAATTTTCAATTTATCCCAATCTATTATGACTTTATATTTTTTATATTATGGATTTCTAAGGTTAAAACTCTTTGTCATATTAACAATATCAACTCAAATTATTTCTTTATATTCTTTGATCTTCATTACAAATTAAGTTATTTTTTTAACAATTTCCTTATTACCATTAAAATATTCTACAATTTCAAAAAATCATTTCTATTTAATTAAAAAATTATTTTTAATTACAAATTATCAGCTCATATAGATGCCAGTATCACTATTATCTAAGTAAGCAATTATATAAACAAGGCATTAAAGTTTAAAATACAAAATAACAAAAATTTTAATATAAAATTCAAAAAAAGTTTTTATTTTTTTAAAATCCAAACAAAAAAAAATATTCTATAATACAAAAAAAATTCATAATTTTCTTCAAAATTCCTAGAATCTACAAAATAACAGGTTTATTTTACTTTATTATATATTATTATTTATAGTTAAACTTCTTTTTTTTTTATTTTAATTTCTTTGTTAAAATATACCTTATAGTTAGTAATAGAGTGCGACATGGGGCGGGTTGGGTTGGTTTCTAGAGGGTCGAAACCACCCACTGGGTTGGTTTTTAGATGGTCGAAACCACCCACGGTTTGGTTTTTAGATGGTAGAAACCACCCACGGGTTGGTTTTTTTTTTAAAAAAAAACCCAACACGGTTTTAAAAACCATAAATTTTAATAAAAACCGCACCGCCAAGAAACCATTTTACTAAAAATAGGAATAAATTTACTAAAAATAGTAATAAATTACTAAAAATAGTTAAAATTACGGTTTTTAATTAAATTTATAACCCAAAAAAACCATTAAAAAAAAAAAAACCACCCAGCGGTTCCCCACAACCCATATTAAACCACCCAGCGGTTCCCCACGACCCATATCAAACCACCCAGCGGTTCCCCATGACCCCCCCAAAACCGAACCAACCCATGTCGCACTCTACTCACGACCCATATCAAACCACCCAGCGGTTCCCCACGACCCATATCAAACCACCCAGCGGTTCCCCACGACCCATATCAAACCACCCAGCGGTTCCCCATGACCCCTCTCAAACCGACCCAACCCGCTGGTTTCTGGGTTAAAACCAACCCATGTCGCACTCTAAAAAATATATACTACTTATATGCTTTAAGCCTACCTAGAGTGCGACATGGGGCGGGTTGGGTTGGTTTCTAGATGGTCGAAACCACCCACGGGTCGGTTTTTAGACAATAGAAACCACCCACGGGTTGGTTTTTAAACGGTCGAAACCACCCACGGGTTGGTATTTCTTTAAAAAAAAAACCAAGCACGGGTTTAAAAACCGTTNCAAAAAAACCATTAAAAAAAAAAAAACCACCCAGCGGTTCCCCACAACCCATATTAAACCACCCAGCGGTTCCCCACGACCCATATCAAACCACCCAGCGGTTCCCCATGACCCCCCCAAAACCGAACCAACCCGCTGGTTTTTGGGTTAAAACCAACCCATGTCGCACTCTAGTTAGTAATTCCTATAATTTTTTCCATTTCTTATTAGACTTTATTATACATAACCCCCCATAAATTTTGACTACACGTAAGGTGAGGGTCCATTCCTCATTAATATTTTCCATTATTTATAAATTTTAACCCAGATTGAGAAATTATAATATATACAAATAAGATTTTTTTAAAATATTAATTAGTATAATAACTTTTTTCCTTACAACCCTTATCTCCATAATATATATAAAAATTTAACAAGTAGTATTTATTTTTTTCTTTTTTAGTCAACTATTTTTAAATTTGTTTTATGGATTGATTTATTAGTTTTGGCTTAAAATATTGATTTTTTTAAATTAATAGTAGTCCCTAAAGATTATATCTATTTAAAAAATTTTATAATTTCTATTACTACTATAATTTCTAAAGTAGATTAATATTAGTAACATTCCTGGCTTTTTTCTTTATATCTAAAATTCACTAGTTATTATTAAGTTTTTAATATAATACTATAAAATCATTAATATCCTTTAGAAACTTATTTTTAGTAATCAAGAATTCTTTAATTTTTATATAAAAACTATTGCACAGGTATACTATCTAGGCAATATTATTATAATTAAGATACCTTATAAATCTTTGAAATTTTGTTAAATATATTAAAAAAAATTTATTAACTTATTTCAAAATTCACAATTCCCATTCTACCATTCCAGTAAGGTTAAGATTTTTAAAAACCTTATTTAACTATTTAGTAAATTCTCTATAAATAGCCTAATTATACAGGTTAATATTATCATTATATTTATTAAATATAAGTTTTTATAGGTTTTCCTTTAAAAAACTAACCACATACAAAATTTTCTTTTAGTAAATATTGAATTTAATAGGCTCTCTTTTAAATTTATTATTTAAGGTTCTAAAGAAATTTCTTAACTTATATAATTTACTACTATTAAATAATTTAAAATTTGGAAATTTAATTTTGTTGTTAGTTAATAAAAGTACAGGAATATTCTATAATTTTATCTATTCAAATACTATTAGAAGTGTTTTAGTTTAAGAGATAATAAACTCTAGAATAATAATCTAAATTTCTATTAACTTTCTTATAGTATCTTTTTATTTTTCAGATATTTTAGCACTAAATAACATTTTTTAATATTAAATTAATAAAATTATAAAATAATAAAATATAAAAATTAAGTATAATAAATATAAGATATTAAAATAATATTATTTTATGTTATAAAATTTTAGGATAGATGGATTATATATGTTTAAATTATTACTTAAGTTATTATTTAATTTTTTAATTACATGATGGCAAAACTATAAATATTAAATAAATATATAGTTTTGTATGGAGAAGGATATAAACTTATAAACTGGATAAAAGAGATAACTTATAAACTAAACAAAGAAGATAACTTTAAACTAGATAAAGAAAATAATTTTAATCTAAATAAAAAAAATAATTTTAAACTGGATAAAAGAGATAACTTATGAACTGGATAAAGGAGATAATTTTGAATTAGATAAAAAAAATAATTTTGAATTGGATAAAGGAAATAACTTTAAATTGGATAAAGGAGATAATTTATAAACTAAACATTTTTATTTTTGTTTTGGATTGTGTTGTTTTTGTTATATTTTTTTGATCTATAGGATTGTATGAATGTTTTTTATTGTCATGCGCAGGGCTCTGCCAGTGTCTATGATTTCTTGTTGTAGTTCATCATGTTGTTTGAGTTTTGTTATAGATTTTCCTAAATTAGTAATAATTTCTAAAAATTATATCTACTTAAAAAGCCTTACAGTTTCTATTACTATTATAGTTTTTAAAATAGACCAATATTAATAACATTCCTAACCTTTTTTTTTACATCTAAAGTTCACTAATTATTATCAAGTTTCTGATATAATATTATAAAATTATCAATATCTTCTGGAAGTTTATCTTTAGTAATCAAAAGTTTTTTAATTTTTATACAGAGGTTATTGCGCAGGTATGCTATCTAAGTAGTATCATCATAATTAAAACATCCCATAAGTCTTCGAAATTTTGTTAAATATACTAAGAAAAATTTATTAGCCTATCTCAAAACTTATAATTCTTATTCTACCATTTTAGTGGGGTTAAAATCTCTAAAAGCTTTATTTAGTCATTTAGTAAACTTTTTATAAATAGCCTAATTATACAAGTTAATATTATTATTATATTTATTAAATATAAATTTTTATAAATTTTCCTTTAGAAGGCTAACTATATATAAAATTTTCTTTTAATAAATATTAAATTTAATAGGCTTCTTTTTAAACTTATTATTCAGAGTTTTAAAAAAGTTTTTTAACTTATATAATTTACTACCATCAAATAACTTAAAATTTAGAAATTTAATCTTATTATTAGTTGATAAAGGTATAAAAATGTTCTATAACTTTATTTATTTAAATATTACTAGAAATATTTTAGTTTAAAAGGTAATAAACTTTAAAATAATAATCTAAATTTCTATTAACTCTCTTACAATATCTTTTTATTTTTCAGATATCTTAGCGCTAAATAACATTTTGGTATTAGGTTAATAAAATTACAAAGTAACAAAATGTAAGAATCAAGCATAATAAATATAAAATATCAAGGTAATACTGTCTTATATTATAAGGTTCTAAAGCAGGTAAATTACATATATTCAAATTATTATTTAAGTTGTTGCTTAATTTCTTAATTATAAGATGGTAAAACTATAAGTATTAAATAAACACATAGTTTTATATAAAAAAAAATATAAGTTTATAAACTAAACAAAAAAAATAATTTATAAATTAAATAAAAGAAATAACTTATAAACTAGATAAAGGAGATAATTTTATAAACTAAACATTCCTACTTTTATTTTAAATTATGTTATTCCTATTATATTTTTTTAATTTATAAAATTGTATAAATAAAGATAACTTTGTAAACTAAACATTCCTATTTTTATTTTAGATTATATTATTCCTATTGTATTTCTTCGATCCATAAAATTGTATAAATGTTTCCCACCATCATACGCAGGGCTCCGCCAGCGTCTATGATTTCTTGTTGTAGTTCATCATGTTGTTTGAGCTTTGTTACATTAATTAATAATCTAGTAATAGATTTTTAATATAATTTTTAAATTTCTTTAGTATAGTTTTCTCACTTAAGATAAGTGTCCTACTTCTAGGTATGTCCCGCTTCTAGGTGAGGTACGTTATATATATAAAAAATATTTATTAAGTATATTTTCAAATTAGGAATTATAAATTAAAGTTTTTTAATTTAAAATAATATAATAATATAATCTTTAATATTTAATTTTTTAATTTATTTAGAATTATATAATAGCTTATTTACATAACTCTTTCCAAATTATTAATATATATTTCTAAAAATATATTATTACAATAAAAAAAACCCGTTCTGAATTGGAAAAAAAGCTGGAACCGAGTCAAAAAATAATAAAAATTTATATCAGAATAATTCCCCAACTCAATAAAATATCAGCTATTTTTTTTCTCAATAAAAAACCCAAATCAAGGAGAGGTGAATTGATTCCCCGATTCAAAAAAATTTTCTGGGCTCGTTCCTCGCCATCCCCGGTATATTTTAAACACTGGTGGTCCATTACACTATATTCTGGTTAGAAAAAGAATAAAATATGATAGACCTTGAAATTGTATGTTTGCATCTTGGTGAATACAAAGAAAAGGAATAGATGGTATACTGGCTGGGTATCTCACGATTTATCCACAACGGATGTTCTCATTTCCTCCTCGTGAAATATTTTGACAAAAGCTCTCTTACCCTTCTTTTTGAATTCTTACAGTTTTGGCAAGCCGTTTTTAAATTCCTCCTTTCTGTCCTGCCTGAGGCTGTTGACCTAGAATTTAAACCAGATCTCTGTTCCAAATGGTTCAAACCGGATGTTCCAAAGCGTGAATCACCGTCAACTTCACTATCCGCAGCGATATGCGAGCCGTCTTCATCTAAACCCATATTGCACACACTAGGCCCGGCAGCGCTGGGTTTATATGTAAAAAAACGAAGACAATAATAAACTAAAAGGAAAAAAACCGAAAAAAAAAAGGGGGGGAAGGGATAAATTTAACGGCAATATCGAAATAGTGTGATCAATTGATAGCTTAGATGCCACATACCTCAGCTAGAGAATGAAAATTTTTTGAGCTGGCTAAAAGGTGGCAAACGCTGGAGAATAGCCTACGACGGCTGACGCGTACCCGTCTTAATGGCCGCCACCCGCAGGTTCATTGAGTTCAATCGAACCACAAACCAAAACGGGAATATGGATAAAGGATATCCGTGTTTCCTATCGGCCAGGAAATTACCACCGGACCAAAGCCGATAGGAATCGATTGGCTGGGAGTTAATTCCACCCTTTTTTGTAGCTGTGTTGCTTTTTGTTTTCTAATGCTCTTTTGATCAAATATTAATATTAATATTGTTATATATTTATCCTCATATTATAACGACTTCTGGCTAGAAGTGAGACATCCCTAGAAGTGAACCACAACAAACGAACCGAAATTTTGTATGGACTTCACTTCGCATTTCGCGCTATCATCACTCATCATCACTACAACCACCCCATCACTATTACCGCTACCACCACAACCACCATCACCAATCTAAACGATGAAATGGGTACCAAAATAATTATTTTAACAGATTTTCTAAATACGACAGTTATATACCACCAGGCAGCCATTTAATAGCTGATAGGGTATAGCCAGGTCAGTAAGTATAGACATTTATGGCGGGTTTTGTAATAGATATTAAACTATGAATATTAGTTAGACCAGCTTTTAGATTATATGTATCAGAAGCCTACTGATTGTACTTGGATGGTGGCTGCAAAAACGGCTGGAATTAGTGGTTTTTGGGTTATGATATCGTTGTGAATAACCATTGAAATCGACGCTTTTTTTGGCTGGGGAATTCCATATTGTTGTGGTTCCTGTCTCACTTCTCGGGATATCTCACTTCCCACCATAATACGTTATACTGTTGGCATTTCGCCTTCTCTTGAGTCGCCGTGATCCACACCTCCGAATTCCGGCGGCCCCACTCCCAACTCAGCCCCTTTCGCTTTGATATTGACACGTGCGTGAGAAGATTTGTGGGAACCTCCGTCTAATCATAGTCCTGTGCGTCAACCCCCCTTCTCCCCAACTTCTAAGGCAGACCAGTTGGAAAACATGCCATATTTTCAGCCCATGATGCCACTCCCTTCGGTTCAGTGGCAGTATTTCTAGGTGCCACGCACCGATCATGGAATGTGCATTGGCTGGGTGCAGTAGTTACAAATCAAGACCCAAGTGACTCACTGCATCGGGCTGAGAATGATGCATAGTTTCCCTGCAGGAGAAGCGAATGCTGCCTATATAGAAGGCACAATGTCTTCGGTCAAACTCTGTTTATTACTGGTTTTTGTTATAGCTCGGTGTCAAACAGTTCAATTTCCTGACTATTTCTGTTGCACCCTCCAAGATCAACACCAAGCGATGGTGTGTACCCATTGACTTAGTAAAAAGATCTAAACTGGGTTCTTTACATTTTGTTATATTTCTCTTATTTTAGACGGACCTGGAGTGAGACGGATTTCGAGCATTATATTATCAGAGGTATACATCTGATTACCCTTTCCTCAACTAGAGGATCGCTAATGTCATACAGCAGACCTACTCGGATAATCAAGTATGAGCAATTACGGTGTTTCAATATTCAACGACGGCTACTGGGAAGCCAAATTTGCACAATATGACAGACTGAGCGACGAGGCGCTGGTCAAGAAAGACTTCAAGCTGCAGCGCAAGATCACGAAAGATGTTTACGCCATGGTCGGCTCAACAGCAGCTGGCACCGTCACGTTTGCACTCACCGCCGGTCTCTCCGCGCTTTATTACGGTCCGCTTGGAGCTTATCGCGGTTGGAAAACGATCAAACACCAGAGAAAGAGGGGCCTGACCGAAGCAGTGATTGAATCCCGACCAAATTTAAAGCCGAGGGTCACCAATGTGAATGAAGAATTTCGTGACCGTTTCGGAGGTTTAGCAAAAGGGGGCGCTGGTGTCAATCCTGTACCAAAGCACTGATTTTAATTTTTGATGGGCCAGATGGCACCAGATGACACCAGATGGGCAGGATGGGCGCGATGGAGAGGCTTCCATCCCGATGCCAAGATGCAAAACTGTCTTTTTCTTGATGTAACCTTTAAAAAGAAAATATTATATTATACATAATATATAATTCTCAAAGCAATTTTTAACCTTTAATATAATATACAATTATAATTAATCTTATTATAAAAACATTGATTAGTTAAGGGAGTATAAATAGGTACTTATCAATAAAATAAATTATTAATAAGAGCTCTCCAGCTTAAATTTATAAACTAAAGTATTAATAAATTTAAATACAAGTTAGAAGATTTAAAAAAGTATAAAAATATGAAATTAATTAGCTAACTATACCAATTAATCTTAAAAAATATGAACAATTATATTAGTAAATACTTTAATAGAAATCAAGGTTATAAGAAAGTTTGTAAATAAAATTTATTTTAAAAACTTACTATCAAAAAATATTAATAAAATTAAGTAAATATTAGGAATTATAAAATTACTTAGATTAGCATAATATACTATAATCTCATATATATAAACCACTCATCTAATTATTATTTAGAATTGATATTAGATAATATAACCATTTAATTATTTATTTGATTATTTATTTCTTAATAGTATAATCAGTTTCCTCTATTGCGTACTAAGTGCCACTACAAGTTATACCTCGAACCACATCGAGAGCACTAGGCTCGTGCGGTTTTACAGTTTTTATTATAATTTCAAAACCATTTAGCAATTAGAGTGCGACATGGGTTGGTTTTAACCCAGAAACCAACAGGTTAAATCGGTTTAAGAGAGGTCATAGAGAACTACTAAATAATTTAATATAAGTCGTAAAAAACTGCTAAATAGTTTAATATAGGTCATAAAAAGCCACTAAATAATTTTTTTTTTTTTTAATGGTTTTTTTGGGTTATAAATTTAATTAAAAACTGTAATTTTAACTATTTTTAGTAATTTATTACTATTTTTAGTAAATTTGTTACTATTTTTAATAAAATAATTTCTTAACAATATAATTTTTATTAAAATTTATGGTTTTTAAAACCGTATTAAGTTTTTTTTTTTTAAAAAAACCAATTTGTGGGTGGTTTCTACCATTTAAAAACCAAACTATAAATGGTTTTGATTATTTAAAAATTAACCCGTGGGTGGTTTCGACCCTCTAGAAACCAACCCAACCCGCCCCATGTCGCACTCTATTAGCAATTCCTTATGATCTCTTTAAAACTGTAACGATATAGTGGTGTATATATCCGTTACGCTAAAAAGCCACCGGAAACTACCGACTAACTGGTAGTTTCACACCACTACGTATATATACCCATCACGAACTGTGACAAAAACCATTTAGCAATTCCCTATAACCTCCTCCAAACCAATTTGTACCGGCAGTTTCTGGATTAAAACCGCCCCATGTCAACCTCTACTATTCTCAGCTCTGCCTTGCCGCATTCCCAATTTAATTTTTTGGGTATTTGGGGATAATTATTTTAGATTTTTTTCCCTCGTTAAAGTTGGAAAAATCTCGTTTCGTTTCAATTTTTCCCGCCCTGATTTTAAACACTAGTATCTTTTATAACAGATGCACAGAGTATTCAAGGCAGATTTAGTTAATAAGAGCATTTTTGGCGGCTGACAAGCCATACTAGTGGAAGGAAACGGGGTTTTAGAATGAGTTTGGGGAAGATCTTTTCTACTCCGGTGTATCTCCTACAACTATAGAAGAAAACAAAGAACTCAGGGAAAACTCAGAAGTTAATACAGAGAATGTAAGGTTGATATCTCTTGAATTCAACCATCCGGATAAAGGAGATGACTAATCTGAGGGAATGGAGAAAGGCTAAAGAGTTATATATTACCTCCTAATGTCGATAAATGGAGAAACTCACCCCACTTCATAGCGTGACCAGAATCTGACGGGAAGGACAAAAAGAAATAGGGTAGCTAGTGGCGGTTTTTCTGTGACTATCTCGGTACTACAGAACTCTCCCTAAGATCGATTTGTTGTGTATGAAATACTCGGTGCACATCTATGAAATATTCATTTCTCTTTTTCAGCTTAGAATTCCACCAAAAGCCTTAGTGTCTCCTTCTGAACCTATCACCTGCATCTCATACGACAGGGGGACCACCGGAGGTTTCTGGAGCTTCTTCTCTCTTCGCAGTTTAATGATTGTGAATATTAATATTCCCACGGCCATAATTAACGATAATCCCAGCCCAACTCCCAGCCCAATTTCAACAGTAGTAGCGGTAGCTGTCATAATAGGCGTTGGCAGGCTAGTTATTGTAGTTGTGATTAATATAGCCGGAGGATCGGTTGATGAGGAGGATAATAGCGAAGTGGATAAAGGTGTGGTTGATAAAGGTGAGGTGGATACTGGTGCAGTGAAGTTGCTTGAGAGGGCAATGTAAAACGCGCGGCTATCCAAGGTGAACTGGTCAACTCCGGTGGCATCATTCATCTGGAAAAAGAATTTATTTTCAGCTCCTATAAGTGTCGCGTTAACACCGTCATTTTGGCCGATCGTCCAGAGAAACCCGCTCTGGTTTGTTACGTTATCTTAGTCGTATTGAACGTAGCAAGTAAGCATCCATGATATCCACAACTGTTCTAGATTCGAATGGATTCCGTTTACGCAGGGTTTCTTACTTAGCGGTACACCGTAAGTTAGTCCATAGATAGGTCCTGGACAGCACGCCGGGCTGAGGCGAATGGTCACGCGCGGCCAATGGGTTTGAGAGACATTCCAAGTAATAAGAACTGACTCGCCAAGATAGTACGTTCGATTATAGTCGCCACCATCAGCAGGAGGCTCTGTGAAACTCTCGATTTCCGCCCAAGCTTGGGAGATATAAAACCATAAAATAGCGATTAGAAAACCGCAATTAGATGTTTGGAAGAGGCGCATAGGGAATTCAGAGTGATGGAAAGCGGGGTTGACTATTCGACCTGGTAAGTCCGGGTAAGAGACTGAATCGCTCTGCGGAAAGCCCGAAGCCAAAAAAAAAACTCTGGATCAATAAGATGCGACGCTCTTAAACGTACAACTTGATTCCAAGCAACAAACGCTCTGATTTTATAATTATCTGTTGTAGCTTTAATCTAAACCAAGTCTTTAACGTGATGCATCGAGATCCTTCAGCCTCAAGCAGTGTGCGTTCAAATCGCTGGATGCGCGAAGCAGCCAACGAGACTCGCGCATTTGAATACAAATTATGGACCTCAAGTTGACCATTCGCACGGTCATCGTGGCAAAGAATTAAAGGAAAAAAGAAATTGCGGTTATCCTGTATTTTTCAGCCTTGGCAGCTTTGTCAAAAGCCTACATGATGCAAGTTTTCGGACTCTGCATGGCCCTGCAGCCCCCTTATCGGCTATCTCCCCCATGCTTTGTTGGGAACGTCTTTCCCTAACTCAGCTGTTAAAAATATGACTACCAGCTGAATCAGGAAGGATAGGCTCGGCAACAGATAGTTCCACTTTTAATCCTAACGGGACGAACGTATGCAATGAAAAATAACCAGTATCTGTTATACTACGACATCGATTTGTTCCTGGCGGAAAGTTTTTCATTAAGCTCTTCGGTTGGAAAATCTCTGGTTTGAGGTAGAGGCTATGTAAGACTTAATTCTTTGGTGCTCAACCTATCATGCGCTTCACGAGGCTGTAAAACATGATATGGTGGGATCGTTTGCAGAGACGGAACATTTCATGCAAGTAGGACGTGCGACGGAACTTCCCACTGCCTTGACCACATCCACTGCACACCACACTTCAACCATTTAGATATCTTTCTTGCCCCAGTCTAATAGGATAGACAAAAACAACGCGGGACCATTTCGCGGACAAGTTCTCCATGAAGTTTTTGCTCCCGACTTCAGATCCCCTTCACGAGGCGACTCCAAGTTAGACAACACACTAGTGTATGATATTTTGAACTCAACTGGCTCTCGAAACCCTTGATACGAACCTTTGTGTTGTTGTATAACACATCCAATCCTAATTTTTGATGTGGTGTTTGATTTTAGATTTTATTTGGTTGATATGAGTGCTTGATACAAGTGCTTATCTTGGCAAATCTTGGTTGTTTGATTTGTATGTGTTTTTTGCTTATTGCGTTGACACGAACGCTCGTTTTCGCAAACTCAGATACAGTAGGATGTCTAGAGGGCACTAGCCCCTAACCCATCTGCAGCATACAAATTTCTATATATCTTCGAAGTATACATACAGGAAAACGACCCTAACAATTTGAATTTTACCCTCCCTCTTTTCTAGCGAGTATAGAACCTTGAAACCGCTTGCCTCACTTGTGGCTTTATATTAAAAAACCCTTGGTAAACGAACTGCGGCAAAAACATGTCCCATTCCCTCCTAAACGACTACACCATAAAGATTACAGGCTGGGCCCAGGATGGGAGTCAGTTAGTGGCCACGGCCCCAGAGCCACTCAGATCGCCAGCTCTTACATACAAGGGCCTGTCAGCAGATACTGTGAACGGGCTACCCGCCGTATTGCCCTACTGTTTGCGGTGGATAGATGGCGATTTAGATGGAAGAGAGCTACTCACTGAAATGATAGCATTACTTGCACGCGCGGATGACGAGCTCAGAAGAGTAGCTCGCGTCGCTGCTACCCTCGCTCTAGCTGTCTCCATTAAAGATTATGGGCCCGGCGATAGTGCGACATATACGTTCCCGTTGATAAACTTTGAAACCGATTCTGCGAAAGATAGTCTTGGGCCAACCGTCTTCAAGACTGCTCTCAGCGACCTGATGAATGTGTCTACACACATAGAAGAAACTACGGGGAATATTTTATCAGAGATGATAGGCTGGCACCTATGCGGCAATGCTACTCGCGTCGCTTATGCTACCCTCTTGTTTGAGTACAACGAAAGTACGGCCCGCCGTGAGCATATCATCGGTCAAGTGCGGAAAGGCTGTGCTGACATGCTCAAGTCGGGTATACCTCCCGCAGTAGTTTTTGGATGCGCTAACTTGGACCTAATCAGCGCAGTGATCTCTGCAGCACTTGACCGAGCTCTCGCAATGCACCCTTCCCGAGCTGATATCTGTACCAAAGCCTGGGATCGCATCCCACTAGAGGAGGCGTTGCTCTATAGAAGTTGTACTGGCGTTTGTGGCTGGGCTAGGCACGTAGAGCACTGCTCCGCTGGATTAGCCTTGGAATGCACAGATCACATGTATAACTTTGGCATATTAATAGCCGCAATGGATTCGACTGACATCGCGAAAGACCACGGGACTACTTTCGAAAATATTGCTGCAGCTTACCCCGAGGTGGACTTCCGGATGAGAGCCCATCAACTGGCTAAGGAAAGCTCTTGCACATTTGTCACCTTGGGCTTTCTGCCGGCTATCGTCTGGCAATTCTTCGCCCACTCTCACTCGGCGTATACTTCACCCAAATTGCTCCGTGACTTCCTGCTCTCACTGGAACCGACTCATTTATCGGACGGCACCGGTTGGCGACGCGCTACCGTTAAACTTTTGGAAAATGGCAGCCTACCGGGATATGTCGGACCCTTGGGTCTGCCCCCGACTTTAGCGGTTGGCTCTCGCGTGTATATTTGGGACAATGTCCGCTTATACTACAGACCGAATGACTTCACTCCACCACCATTTTCGGATAGCTGCGTCGATGGGTGGGAAAACAGGCTGCAGCGCGCACTAGCAGGCTTCGATTCTGCCGACCACGTGGACCCAGAATCTAGATAGACGTTCATCCTAAATGTACAGTTAGCTAACCAATATACCGATTCGCATCTGGGTTAACCTAAACATATCGTTAATCGCGTTACGATTCCACCCTGGAATACAGAATACCTTTTTCTATCCTTGTATTGCAATACCTAACGAGGAACTACAAAACTACACATATCTAAATATTATATATTTCAATAAAACTACCTGTTATGGGTTTTACAGCCATCTGGCCCGCGATGGTAGTGTGTTCCAATTACTGGTGGATTACGTTACCGGTAGAGCCGGTGGTTATTTCATATTACCTCCTGTATGACCGTTGCCACCTGTCTTTCTTTCCCGTCGTAAATAGACTACGATGAGGGCAACATTAAGGAGAAAAAGAGGATCTGCTAACCCGACCACAATGCTAATTATTTTGTGTGATTTACCGGCAATCTTGTCGTCTCCGAGTTAGGGGCACCCGAGTTTGTGTGACGAATAGTGAATTAATGAAAGACCTTGGTTAAACAGACTGGAAAGTTCAAACCTATGTAGTAAGTTGCAGTGCTTATAGAACCAATAAAATTACCTCCTATTGTTCGATATGAACCAATATATAAAATAAGCTATATATCTTTTCTTTGTTGACAGCGCAAATATAGGTTCCAATACGGTGACAAACATAACTTACTTGATCTTGCTGGTGCAATTATTCGTGAATTACTTGATTCATCCATTATATATAGGCTGTAACAGTCAAGACCATCGAGTGTTAGGTAACCAAAATGGTTACGGATTTAAATAAGTCCTATGCTAAGATGAGATATAGACTAAACAGATAATAATCAAAATAGGGTATCGAATAAAATAGGATTTAGGCCAACGAATAAAGTGGCTAGAACAGGTTAAAAAGACCGAAGCCTGAAAGTTCAAAATAAATAGAGGCTAAAATAGCAAGCAAGCCAAAAGATGTGACCACTCTAATCGAGGTTTAACAGCCTACCTTGAAAACTGTAACTCAAAGGTGAGACTCAGTTTTGGAATCGGACCTTATTTGTGTAAGGAGAAAAAGAAAATGAAACAACCAAAGGAGTTTGATCGTGAAAGGGTTCTGGCAGATTCATGGGGCTTAGAGACTGTGTTTGGAGTTTGTGAAGATCCAAGAGTGCTGGGTTTGTGAGCTTTGTGAGGGAAGCTTGTAAAAGGGCGATGGGTATTTGTGAAAGAGATGTGATAGAAGCCATGCGTTATTTGTTTTGTGAATTCGAATGTCTTCCAGCGTCCTTCTTGAGTAGCACTCCGTTATCATTGCAAAACGGCCGCACCTACGCTCGAACAATCCTTCGCAAACACATTGCCGATAGAACATAGCATGCGGATGCCAGAGTCGGTGCTTAGCACTACAGAGCAGATAGTAATAATCACATAAGCAAGGGATAGTTTGTGAAGTGACCGTATCACATATTGTATGTTAACGGGAATAGCAGTACCCACACAAAACAACGTCGCCGGAAACGTAGGCCAGGAAGGTTTGCTACAGGGCAAAGCGTCAAACGCATCGCCTACCCAAAATAGTAGGGCACATAAAGGACTAACAAAATCAAATTTCTCGGAGAGCCACCAGACAAAACTGTGCAGCATCTATCTGGGCGAGGTTGAGGCAGTAGATCTTTTTTGTGATCTGTGAGATACTCGAATTCCCGAAGTTTACAGAACTTGAAACAAAACAGGGACAAGGTTGGCTGTCAATGAGTGCATACTTTTGTGAGGATGTGGTAACCTAATCCGACCAGCTAATTCAGAATGTGAATTTCTGATGCATTGTTGGGTTCGGCCACGGGTCCGGGACAGGTGGAGGTGGGGAATGAATGGGGTCTGACAATGCAAAAGCGATTTCCTCGCAAAATTTGATGGAGCGTTTGACAATGGAAAAATTTCCGAATTTTCATTTGTTATCCCAACACCTGTCCCGTTTTCGAGGGTTGAAAACGGGAGGTAAACTAAACCATCCAACAAAAAACGCGGGCATTAATGATTTTAATGATTTTGGGTTTTTATCGAAAATGCGTTTTTGGCATTTTTTTTTTTTGGCACAACACCCCCTCCAAATATCATGCCAAATATATCAACAGGCGCGTCCTTAATTATCACGAGGTTTCCACGAAACCTTATAATTATAGACAACACCTAACTAATATATTCACCATATAGAACTTTCTGAGATATTTCCCCACAATAGAGACTATTCTATTTAAATTAGATCCCAAGATTCTTAAATTAACTTCAAATATAAATAATAAAAAACTAAAAATATTAACAAAATTTCAAGAAAATTATCCCAGTAATTCCTAAATAAAACTCTATATATATTTTTATTATATCTTATTTATAAAATCAAATTCTTTAGAAAAACTTGAATTAGTTATTTGTAAAATTCAAGAATTAATAGTAGTTACTTTTAAAAACTACATAAATAAGTCTCAATATTTACAGATTTCCAATATACTATCCTTTTAAAAACTAGAGTTCAAAAAAAAAATAAGTGTAAATATTGTAGAGTCCAAACTATACAAATTGGAAATGTAAAGAACATATTTTCTAGTTATACTCCCTTTCACTAAGAAATATATTCAGATGTAGATCCTTATATTTTTCAATTTTTTTTATAATACACACAATTAATTTAGTAAATTTAAACTTAATTCTAAATATTTAAAAGGCAATAGTAGTATCTATTATTTTATAAGTTTTAATCAATACTAATTCCAAACTAAATAAAAATCATCCTACAACAAAAAATCAATCAGAACATCTTAATAATCCCAAACCCAAAACTACTATTTTTATAAAACAGTAATAGTTTGATTATACTAGGAAGACTAGTAAAACCTCAGAAAACTACTAAACTACCATTAAGTATTTCCTAACTCCAGACTACCCAGAGAGAATAAAAGCACTCCACAACTTTAATTCTCTTCTGATAAAAAAATATAAATCATAAACAGATATTAAACTTTTTAATAATATTATTTTAATTTTCAAAAATTTTATAAAAAAAACTCCAACAGGTGACATACACAAAACTCAAGGAATAAATAACCTCACACAACTTCTTAATTTTTAATTTTGTGAGCTAAAGCAGATCTAAAATAACAATAAAGCCCTCAAAATTATAAAAATTATACTAGATTAGAGTTCGACATGGGTCGGTTTTAACCCAGAAACCAGCGGGTTGGTTCGGTTTTAGGGGGGTCATGGGGAACCGCTGGGTGGTTTTTTTTTTTTTTTAATGAAATGGTTTTTTTGGGTTATAAATTTAATTAAAAACCGTAATTTTAACTATTTTTAGTAATTTATTACTATTTTTAGTAAATTTGTTACTACTTTTAGTAAAATGGTTTCTTGGCGGTGCGGTTTTTATTAAAATTTATGGTTTTTAAAACCGTGTTGGGGTTTTTTTTTAAAAAAAAACCAACCCGTGGGTGGTTTCTACCATCTAAAAACCAAACCGTGGGTGGTTTCGACCATCTAAAAACCAACCCAACCCGCCCCATGTCGCACTCTAATTACACCCGTTTTAACATTCTACATCAGCAAAAAAATGTGTTGCCGTCCTGGTTGTCTGACGACGGGATTTCTAGAATGGTAATTTTACATCCACTGGCATCTGGATGATACCAAACTTTATATATTTGGGATAGGATAGTAAGAAAATGTCACAGACCTACGGTCTGGACAGCACAATTACCTGTACTCTGTTCTACGCTACATCATTCTTTATTTTACTTGTTTTACTTCCTATATGACACCTGTTTTCATGTATTTGTGCTTACCTGTTCTGTTCACAAACCCCTATTACATAACCTACATACCACATAACAAGTATATAAGCATGTGAGCACCAAAATATAAACCTGTAAATAATACAAGCATACAAACACTAAAATACAAATTTACAAATAATACAAGCATACAAATATTAATATATAATCATACAACCATTAATATTTATATAAAATATTATTATATATATAAAACTATCATTAAGATTAATAAATAGTTCTTATTTTTCATTAATCAACTCAATTATAATATTAACTTATAATTTATTATAACCTTTATTATTGTTATATATTTTATATATTATTCTTTAATATCTTGTAATATATATACTTTTAAATTTAAGAATTTAGATATCTTAAAATAAGAAATTAGTATTTAATTAAACAAACTTAATTAAAGTATAATACTTTAACTAATCTTACTTAGATCTAAAAAAAAAGCATATATATATCAACAATAGAATTTGATTTTAAAAATTTTATTATATCAGAATATGAAATAATAGATGATGAAGAAAATTGCATATTTTTTTATAATATATTTTAATATTAGTATAAATTAATTGTTTATCGAATTAGCTAAATTAATAAATATTCTAGAAGATAATTAAAAAAAATATTATTTTTACCTAAATTAGAACTAATAATAAATTTATTTAATAAAGAAAATAATATTTTTTGGAAAAATAATAAATTATATATTAATATTAGTACCCAAATTAATAAAAAGTTAATCATATTAATAAAAAAATTTAAAAATAAATTTATGGATATTATATTTATAAATAATTCTAGATATTTAAGAAATTTAGAAATTGTAATATAAATATTAGAATAAATTATAATAATTACTTACACTTATACTAAAATTTATATAATAATTGAAAAATATATTTTTATAAATAAAAATGAAGATTTTGGATTATTAAAATTAAATTATTTAGAATTATTATATAAAAGTAAGATATGTTTTAAATTTACCCCTAAGAATAAAAATTGTCAGGCCGCGTTAGCTGATATCACATATATATACGATATATATCTATTAAATCCATAAGATCTAATAATCTTGCATTTTACCAATTCACATAAATATAATACATCCTGACATTTTATTAGATCTAACCTGCAGCAACCCGCGTTCAAGTCCCAACACTACCGTTACAACACACCCTCGCTCGCTAGTCGTTGCAACACTAAAAAGACAGCATAGGTGCCTATACATGCGGTCTTTTATATAAGATCTACTATATATATAGCATTACACTACATAGACATACAATACACTACATACATACTTCTTCACTATATAAAGGGACTGGTATAGTAAAAGAAAATATCAGGCCGCGTTAGCTAATATCACATATATATACAGTATATATCTATTAGATCCGTAAGATCTAATAATCTTGCATTTTACCAGTTCGCATGGATATAGTGCGTCCTGACAAAAATAAAAAATATTAACTATTATCAAAAAATCTTAATAAGGATTTTAGTAATAATAAATTAACTTCTAGTAATGATAATAAATTTATTTATTATAGAAATAATTAATAAAGTATTTTTTGTAGTAATATTAAATTATTAGAACTAATTAAATTTGAAGAATTTTTTGTGAAATTTAATTAATTTTTTAGATAATTTAACAATATTTTTTATTTTTAATTTAAAGATTTTCTTAATAATGAATATAAAGTTTATTATACATTTTTCTTTTTTAAAGGAATTATTTTTAATACTTATAATATTTATTATAAAAAATATGATAAAAGTATTTCTTATTAATAATACTACAAAATCCTTAATATTATTTTAATTTTTATTAATTATATTATTTTTACTAAATTTCTTAAATAGACTTGTGAATATAAGAATAAGTAAGAAGAAACTTTCTATAAATTTTATAAATTTTGATAAAAAGAATTAGTAAGAAGTTATTTTCAAAAACTTAATCAATACATTTTTCTTATAGATTATAATAACGAACAATTATTTTACTATACCAAAAAAGGATTTAAATTTTAATGAAGATAAAAAGTCATATAATAAAAAACTACCCATAAAGAATTTATATATAAGGAAATATAATTTTTCATCATTAAATTTAATAATACCCTCTATAAAAATAATAAAGCTAATATAACACAATTTAGAATACTAAAATAATCCAATTTTAAAAATTAGTGAACTTATCAAAATAACTGATTTTATAATAAAGTGAAATAATAGAATATTTATAAATTTAATTAAGATTAATTGAGATTTAATAACAAACCTCAAAACCAATAGTAATAAAATAGTTAAGGATAGATTTTTAAAATTATTTATAGATTAGTCCTTATGGAACTAAAAGCCATTTAAAATCAATACAAATTATAATATAATAAATCCCTAAAATCCAATAAATTCATTTGTTTTAAATATAATAAAGAAGGATACATAACCAGAAACTGTAGACAAAATTAATTCCAGAAGGAATAGCAATTTAAGTAAGTTTGTATTATAGATTATAAAAAATTATATAAATAATACATACCCTATAATAAATTTGAATATGAAGACGAATATTAAGAATTTGAATTAAAATAAGAACTTGATAAAACTCTTAATATCACTATTAATTAAACTATTTCTAAAGAAGATTCCCTTAAAACCACTCTTCAATAAATTTATAATATTATAAATAATATTTAAACTAGTCAACAAACTACTATTTAATTTAAAAAATCCATTAAAAAAGAATGGTAAACAGAAGCCATGTTTTTAGATTAAGATACTCCTAAAATATCAAATATAGAATAAAAATATATTATACCATTAAAATGATTTAATTTATCTATTATTAAAAAATACTACTGGATTTAAAATAATCCCCCTTTAGGATAATATTTATAATATATTTGAAATTTAACTAATAATTTAAAATAAGAACATTAATACTAAGGAGAAATTTAAAATTAATTTATCTCTAAAAACTTTAAACTTTATTAATCTAAAATCCATTTTAAAAAACAATTTTAAACTATTTACAATAAGGAAGAATAATAAAATGTTTTAAATTACAATTTTTATAAAAAAATATCTACAGAAGAAAATAAATTAATTAAGTAATACCTAAAAGATAATATAATCAACATTTAGATTTAAAAAAGAACAACAGATTTTTCGAATATAAAGATTTGAAAATACAGATTTTTAAAACATATTCCATAAAATATAGAAACTGAAAATATCACTTATATAGAACTTATAACTTTGATAAATTAAAAAATATTTATACTTCTTATAATAATAATATTCTTATGAAAGGATTCTATTTTGCAGAATAATTTTAATAAAATTTTTATAAATTTTATTAATATATTATTTATTTTACTATAATTGTCAAATATAGTACAGAATTTACCAAAAATTTTAATAATTATTAAAATATTATTAAAAAAAAAAAAACCTTTATAAAAAAACTAAAATTAATGATTATTCAATTTAAATAACACAGTAACATTATAAAATACATAATATATAAATAAAAACTTAAATATATAATATATACTAAATACCTTGCTATATATAAATACCATACATAAAAATAAATAATTTATACTAAAAATTAACTATAAAACCAGATAATCATTAAAAAATATATAAAAGAAAGATTTTATTAAATTTTAAATACTCCACCAAGAGTATACTTATCTTCTAAAACCTCAGCAACACTTTTAAAACAATAAAAAGAATTATATCACCTTACCACCTAATCTTCACCTAATTTATCTAAATATTAATATATCAATTACAAACTACTAATAAAAACAGAAATCACAAAAAATATTATAAACTTGATTAATAAATTTTTAAATTAAAAAAGCTTTAGATTTTAATATATTTTAAATAATCTAGCTTAAGTTTTATTAAAAAAAGATCAAATAAAATATTTAATAAAATTGTTAAATAATATTTTAATATCTTTTATATAATCAATAAAAACTTTATTAAAGTTCTTGCTAATAATAAAATAGAAATTACCTATATCTCAAAAAACTATATTAAAAAATATATATTACCCATATTCCTTAAATTAACATACTATAATATTATAGCTTTTGAAAAAAGCCTTTTTGGAATAGTTAAATACAAAACTATTATTATCCTTATTATCAATAATTATTTTGAAAAAAAAATAGTTAATATTCTTGATTTTAAAAATAACAATTTTATTTTAGGATATGATTAGTTATAGAATTATGATTTAGAAATCAGTTTTTGATTATAAACTATTAAATTCACCAGATATAATTGTTAAACTACTCAAAAATATTTTAAACCTAAGACCCAAAAAAAAGAAGTACATTTATAACTAACAGAATACCTCTCTAATAAAAAAATCTATTATTAATCCTAAAATAAACCTAATACTCTTAAATGTATATGGATCAAAACTAAAGATGTTTATAAAATTATTAAAAAAATTATTAAAAATATTACTACTAAAATCCCCAAATAGATTTTTAAATAAATTAAAACTTTTAAAAAATTATTTAATAAAAATATTTTATCTTAACTTAATAAGTTTATTTATAAAATATTATTTAAAAAAAATATTATACTAAAATTTATACCTGTTTATACATATATTTAAGAAGAGTTTAAAATATTATAAAAATATTTTAAAAAAAATTTATATAAAGGATATATCTAATCCTCTTAATCTTTAATAGGATATCTTATTCTATTCATACTCAAAAAGAATAGTAAATTACGAATATATATTAATTATTAAAATTTTAATAATATTATTATAAAAAATTAAATTGGATTATCTTTTATCTTTAAATTCTTAGATTAATTATAAGATGTTAAAAGATTTATTAAATTAAATATTGTAATTGGATATTATAATTTATAAATTATATTTAAAAATATTTAGAAAATTACCTTTAAATACAAATATAAATTATTCAAATATATAGTTATACTTATAGGATTAATTAATATTTTTATATTTTTTTAAATTTTTATAAATTATATTCTTAAGGATTATATTGATAAAATATATGTTATTTATTTAGATGATATATTAATCTATAGTTATAACCTAAAAAAACATTATAAATATGTTATACTTGTTTTAGAAGCACTCAACAAATATAACCTCAAGATTTAATTTAAAAAAATAGAATTTAAAGTTATTAAATATAAATTTCTTAAAACTATAATTATAACTAATAAAATCCAAATAAACCCAAAAAAAATTTAAGCTATCCAAAATTAATTAACATCCAAAACAATCAAAAACATCCAATTCTTTTTAGAATTATATAATTATTATTGATAATTTATTAAATAATATAGTTACATATTAGCAGCCCTAACAAAGTTTATTAAAATAGGAATTAAATTTAATATAACTTTTAATTGAATTTATATTTTTAATATATTAAAATAATCATTTTTTTTAGTATTAATATTTTGATTATATGATTTAAAATTACTTATTAAAATTGAAATTGATGTTTTAGATATTGTATTAAGTATATGCTTATATTAATTATATTTTAATAATAAATAGTATTTTATTGTATATTTATTTTACAAATTTGATATTATAAAATTTAGATATTTAATTTATAATAAAGAACTTATAATAATTATTTATATTTATAAAATATGAAAAATATATTTATAAATAAAAAAATCTTTTATTGTATATTTTAATTATAAAAACCTTATTTTTTTTTTTATTATTAAAAAATTTAGTAGATGATAAATCTGCTAGTAAAAATTTCTTAGTAAATATAATATAAAAATTATATATTGTAAAAGTAAAGAAAATTTAGGAGTAAATGTTATTAATAGAAGATTTAACTTAATAATAAAAATATAATCTAATAAAAGTGTTACACCTGTGGCCCTGGGAGGTCACAGCAAGCTCACTCTGGCTTCTGTTTCTCAGTCCTATTGTTCAGGTCTTGATTTAAGGAAGTATGCGTGTTACTAGGAATAGTAGAACTATTAAATAAAAAGTATAATAATAATAAAGTAATAATAAACTATAAGTCTATATTATATTTGAGTTGATGAAAAGTAAAAATTATTTATCAATCCTAACAATAATTTTATATATATAATAATACTTTATATAAATGTTAATGATCACATATATTACAAAATTGTTTATGCAACTTAAACAAGTGTACAACATCCTAAAAATTATAAAATCACTTCTGCCAAATTTACAATTATGCAATATTGTCATATAATATATAAATATAATAGTACAAAAATTTGAATAAAACAGATAAATATAGTATATAAATGGTTAATCTCTTTATAAAAAATATAGTAAAACAAAGCTAAAAATAATATAGTATAAAATGTAGTATAAGTAATTTATATTATTAAGACTATATATTTATAATATTATTTTTTTTTTTTAAAGAATAGGTTTTATACAAAATTAATTTTTAAGAAGAATCTATTTTTATAAAGTATAAAAATTTATATAAAAATTATATTTTATATAATTAAAATTACTTTATAGAGTTAATATCTAGTATAAATATATTTTTAATATAAATTATTATTTTATATAGAACTTCTATCTATATAAATTATATAAAATAAAGATAACATAAACAAATAATATATAAAAAAATAATAATTAAATTAAGTTAATAACGTTAGTCACCTAGAAGCCGACCACACCTAGAAACCGACCACTTTTTTAAGCGAGAAAACCACATCAAAAATCAAAGGGGGGACCACATCAAAAACGCGTCAACCGGCCATCAACTTCTATCAACTTCCATCAACGATAAAACCATCAAAAAAAATCGTAAAATTATAAATCCAACAGCATGCAATTGGAGAGATCAAGTTTATTGTATAGTACGCGTTTCGGTTATATACTGTTTGTGGTTGTTTGTAAAATCGCTACTGAAAATAGGTGGTATATACGTGTATAGCGCCAAACGCAATACGTGATTTATTAGCGCCGCGCTGGTAAACTGATCGGCTTTTTTGGATATATCGCTAGGTACAGTGATTATAACGTGGATTATGACGGTTTTTATGGTTTATAGCGCGTGGTTGTGGTTGTGGATGTGATGGAAGTTGATAGTAGGTTGATGGTCGGTTGGTGGTTTGGTGATGGATTTTTGGTGTGGTTTCTGGATTTTTTTGGTGTGGTTTTCTTGCTTAAAAAAGTGGTCGGCTTCTAGGTGTGGTCGGCTTCTAGGTGACTAACGTTAATTTAAAACTTAAATTTTAAAATATTTTTATAAAAGAATAATTAATATATATCTAAAATCAAATATAAATATTGATAAAATAAGTAAAATAAAATAAGTCTTCTTTTTATATTAATAAAATTTTTACATTAATTATATTAAACATTTTAGTATTCTAGTTTTTATATTTTATAAATATTATATATAAAATGATTATACTTATATAATTATATTTGGCTATATTAATTATACTATCTATACTAAAAATAATTAGAAAAATTATTTAATTAATTTTTATAAATTTATTTTTCTAACTAAAAATAGATTTTGCTAATATAATATAATAAATTATTTAAATTGAAAACTGGATAAAAAAAAAAAGGGTTAGAAGTTTTAAAAAAAAAAAAAATAATTATTTAATAAAAATAAATTTTTATTTAATAGAAAATAACTAAGCTTTAAACTAAAATAATTCAAAAAAAGAAGGAATTGAAATAATTAAAATTAAAATATTATAAAATAGTTATTTATAATAGCATACTTTATAAATAAGAATTGATTAAAAAAGAGAGATTAAAAAAAGAAAGTGAGATAAAAATTAAATAAGCTTTTAAAAATTTGGAAAATTTAAAAAAAAATTATTAATATTAATTTTAAAAATTTTAGATTTTAATTATATTAATTTTTTATAATTTTAATCTAGAATTAAATTCTTTTTTAGTTTTTTATATCTTTATTTTATAAATAATAATGTAATTTTTTGATTAAGGTAAATTTAAATAACTTCTAGGAGTATATTATTTTTTAAAATTCAAAAATTATCTTGGGGTTTATAAGGTGGTGATTATTTAATAAAGTATTTATTTTTTTAATTAAATTTGTTTAAGATTTTCTTAAATTTGTATTCTATATGATTTTTAAATTTTAGTTTTTTATTATCTGGATTTTTTTTTAAATCTTCAGGGGCTGGTTCTAGAAGTAAGATATAAAATAATCGATGAATATATGTAAATTTTGGAATTTCTAGTTTGAAAGTGTTATTACTAAATTTTTTTGTAATTGTAAAAAGTTTATGTTTTTGATAATCAAATTTTTTGCTTTAACGTTCTTTTCATTTAATATATTTAGTAAGCAAGTATGTTTTATTTTTTTTTTTCAAAAATAATACTTCTATTTTTTTTTGATTATAATACTGTGATATTTGTTTTATTATGAATTAGAAGTCTTTTTAAAAATTTTTATAAAAATTTTTTATATTTTTAATATATTTATTTGCTTAAGGGATTATTTCTTTAGGTATTAAAGATAATAATATTACTGTTGGGTTCCATTTTTTAAATACTTTATATAAGGTATATTTTATAATCAAATACTTAGATATATTATATATAAATTTAAAATTAAAAAACAGTTTAATTTAATTATTTTATACAATATTTAAAAAATTATATAACCATATTTTTATTATTTAAATAATTTATTTAATGGCTCCATTTATTTGGGCATATCCTTTGCTAATAATATTAATTTTGGTTCCAGTTTAATTTCTGATTAAGTTTTAAAATTTACTAGAAAATAAAGTATCTCTATCACAAATATGTTTAATCTATAACCTATATTAATTAAATACTTATTTGTTATAAATTTATTTAAGTTTTTTTGTAAACTATTTAAAATTCCATAATTCTAAAATTATTATTTTACTAAATTTGTAAATAATAACTAATACTTTATCATATATAGTATTAGTAAAGAAGTTTTTAAATTTTAGTATTTTTTAAATAAAGTTATAAAAAATAACTTAAAATAATACTAACAGTATATCATAAAGTTAAAGTTTACTATAAAATAAATATTAACTAAGTTTATTTTTATAATACATATTATAAATCTTGATATACTATTTAATATACTATTGTATTTGTGGTTAAAAATATTTCTTGATTAAAAATTCCTAAATTTGTTTAATTTTTAAATATTTATAAGCTAATGTGTTATAATATTGTTTAATAAGTTTTTATTGAAGATTTTTGGTAAAAATATAATAGAAATTTTTAAATAAAATAATCCTATATTTAATAGTAAAGTATTTTAGGGTGTTTAAATTATTTGAAATAATTTAGCTGGTTATCAAATATTATTTATAACTTTCTTTTAGTTCTTGGGTGAATTGGGTATTTAGTATGTGAGTGGTAACGTTAAGGGTTCTATTAATAGTAATATTTTTAAATAATTTTTTTTTAAGGATTGCTCTTTTATTTAGTTATACTCCTAATATTAGATCAGGTTTTTTATTAATTATATTTACTCCTAAATTTTTTTTATTTTTGCAATGTATAATCTTTATATTATATTTACTAAGTGTTTTCTATTAGTGGATTTATTATTTATTAAATTTTTTAATAATAAAAAAAAAGGTAAGATTTTTATAATTAGAATATACAGTAAAAGGTTTTTTAGTTTATAGATATATTTTTTATATTTTATAAATTTATATTATTATCATAAGTTCTTTGTTATGAATTGGATACCTAAATTTTATGATATTAAATTTGTAAAATAAATAAATAATAGGATACTATTTATTATTGGGGTGTAATTGGTATAGACATATATTTAATATAATATTTGAGGTATTAGTTTTGATTTTGATAAATAATTTTGGATTATAAAATTAAAGTATAAATATTAAAAAAAATAATTGTTTTAGTGTATTAAAAGTATTGATTTAATTAGGGATTATATCAAATTTAATTCTTATTTTAGTAAGTTTAATCAAGACAGCTGATATATGGCTGTATTATTTAATAAAGTATTAATAATAATTGTATAGTTTTAAAAAGGATTAAACATTTTTAATTATTTTAGGTTATGGTTATTTTTAGATAGTTTATACTTTCTTGGGGTTTATTTTAATTTTGTTAGTTATTATAATAGTTTTTAGGAATTTGTATTTAGTAATTTTAAATTCCGTTTTTTTGAATTAAATTTTAAGGTTGTATTTGTTAAATATTTTAAGAATAAAGACAATATGTTTTTTATATTCTTCCGAATTATAACTATAGATTAATATATTATTAAGGTAGATAATATATATTTTATTAATATAGTTCTTAAGAACATGATTTATAAAGATTTAAAAAAATGCTAGTATATTAGTTAATTTTATAAATATAACTATATATTTAAATAATTTATATTGGTATTTAAAAATTATTTTCCAAATATTTTTTGATATAATTTTAAAGTTATAATATCTGATTATTATATTTATTTTGGTAAATCTTTTAGTTTTTTATAATCAATCAAATAATTTATTTATTTATAATAATCTGGTTCGATTTTTGATAATGATGGTATTAAGATTTTGATAGTTTATATATATTTATAATTTTTTATTTTTTTTTAATATAAATAATATGGGATATTTGATTGGGAATTAAGATGGTTAAATATATTTTTTACATAAATTTTTTTTAAAATATTTATAAAATATTTTAAACTTTTCTTATATGCAGGTATAAATAAGTATAAATTTAAGAATAATATTTTTTTAAAATAATATTTTATAAATAAATTTATTAAATTTTAATAAAATATTTTTGTTAAATAATTTTTTAAAAATTTTAATCTATTTAAAAATTTATTTAAAAATCTTGATAATATTTTTAATAATTTTTTTAATAATTTTATAAATATTTTTAATCTTAAGCTATATATATTTAAAAATATTAAATTTATTTTAAAATTAATAATAAATTTTTTTATTAAAGAAATATTTTATAAATCATAAATATACTTTTTTTCTTTTTATTCTATAATCATTATTTGAACAAAATCGTTAATAGTTATAATAAATGAAATTAAAAGTTTTATTTTTCTAATTAATAACAAGATTGTATTTCTATAGCTAATTAAAATCTAAAATTAAATTGTGTTTTTAAAGGTTAAAAATATTAATTATTCATTTTTTATAATATTTATTAATAAAGATGGTTATTATAGCTTTATAATAAACAATTTTTAAAATATTTCCTTTAAAAGTAGTAATATTATAATAAATACCTTTAAATTATATAAAAAAATATTTTTAAATAATATAATTAATTAAAATATAAGAAGTTTCTGTATTACTGTTTATAAATATATTAATAAAAATTCTATTAATAATAATATTAATATTAAAATATTTATTATTAATTAGATTTAATTATTTATCTAGTTTTTTTTTAATAAAGTTAAAACTAGATTTTTCAGATTACTTTAAATTCCAAAGCTAAATTAATTTAAAGTTTTAGTAAATAGTGAAATTATTATATAATATTTATAAATATAAATTCATTAAAATCTTTTTATTATAAATTGTTATAGGTATTAAAAACAAGTTTTTTTCTTAAATATGATTTTAATTTAATATAGTTTTTTAGTAATATTAATTTATTCCTATATATAGCTGGTATAGGTAGAAAGTTGTTTTTTATAAATAATATAATAACTTCTACTTTATAAGTAAATTATATAATATATTTTAAAAACTAGAAAACATAATCTAATAAAAATTATATCTTATAGAATTCTAAAACAAAATATTTTTTTTTTAAAATAGAAAATTATAAAATTTTATACTAATTTTACTTTATATAAATTTATTATAATAAGATAGGTAGCTTATTAATAAAATTTATAATAACTTCTTTATAATTTTTCTACAAAATAGTATCCTTTTATAAAAATTTTATCTAAATATATATCACACAAATTTTGTAATTTATAGATATTATTAGTTTTATAAAATTAGTATTAATAAATTTTATAGCTTTGAATATAATTATCAATAAAAGTTGGCCATAATAAATTAAATAAATTTTTATATCCAGTTTTTCTTAAGTTATTTAGGATAATTAATTGATTCTGGTAGTTTTTTCCTTCATATAAGTACTTATTTCCAAATCTAACATCAATTTTGTTATATATTATTTTTAGTTCTCAATAGGGTCTTTGTAAATAAACCTATAGTTTAAGAAGAATAATTTTAGAAATAATTCTGGAACACATTTTTCTAATTAATTGTCCTAAAATAAGTACAATATAGAATTACCATAATTCTCTATTTAAATTTCATTAATATCTAAAATGTTTTTCTGGAATAGGATGGTTTTATATTTAATAATATTCATATACCGTAGGATTATAAAATAAAAATATAGGTTTGTGGATAACTAAGTCTAAATTTTCATTTAGGGTGTATATTGGGGTATCAGTTATAATATCATCAATATCCTCATCATTTTCTTACTATATAATTTCTTATAATATTTAAAATTCTTTTTTGATTATTAGGTATACCACAGATTCATCTCTTTAAAAAAGAATAATTATTTCATAAAATAGAGTTAACAGTTCTGATACTAAAATATTTTAAATAATACAAATCTATCATACCAATTCCTTACATTATTCTTGTTATTTTTCTGAAACCTTCAATTAAGCAAATTGGATATACTTAAACTAATTTTTTTTTAACTATCAACAGTCTCTAGCAAAATATTCTAATCTATCACAATTATAATAAATAATTATATTAGATTTTAGTAAATCTTTATATTATCAATAATTAATGGTATTAAGATTCACTAGAGTAAATTCATATCCTTGGTAAACACCATTTTTAGAACAATAATTTTAATAATTATTATGAGGATAATATTATCCAATTTTTCCTTATCTTAATATATTATCAGAACAATTTCCTTAATAATTTTTTCAAAATTGGTTTGATTTTTATTAGTTTTATCAAAAAATAAAATTATCTATTTGTATAACAAGGTTCTATATTTCCATATAGGTTATTTCTAGAATTCTAAATTTTTTTTTAATAATTTTAATATGGATTATTAGCTTAAGTCCTTCTCTAACAAAATCAAAAAATTATACATTATCATATCCTACAAACAGGATATAACAATCAAGCTCTTAAAAATAATTTTATATTAAATAAATTTAATATAAAATAACAACCTTATATTATATTTCTTCTTTTTTATTCTTATATCTACATTTTTATTAAAGAAAAATAATAAAGCAACTAGCATTAGTAAGTACTTTATAAATATTTAAATACATTTATTTAAATTTTTTATCTTCATATTCTTTTTTATTATAGCTACTTCATTTCTTTAAATAAATTATAAAAGTATAAAAAAATAATTTTTTTAAATACATTTCTATAAAATAAATCTTGTATTTATTCATAGAAAATTAATTTACATTAAAGAAATAGTAGATTGAAAGTTAATTAAAAAATTAATTAAATTTTTTAAATTATCCTCTAAACTTAATTAAATCTCCCAATTTAAGTACCTTATTAAAGTTTTTAGTAAAATTAATTATTTTAACAATTTCTTTTAAAATTTTTATAAAATTTTCAATATATTAACTAAAAAAATCTATTAATAATATTAGCAATTATTCCATAATTACCATTTTAAATTATTATTTTATTTATCCTAAAATTTCTATTACTATACTTAAGTTTTTGATATGTTTTTTTATATATTTTAATATTTTGTATACTAATGTTTTTTTTTCTTAAAGTTTTTCTAAGTTTTTTTTAAATATTTCTTTTGTAGTCTATATTTTTACATCAAAAGTATAAACATAATTTTAATTATTAATATATGCTTTTCTTATAATAGTTTTAAATATTAATTTAGGAAGTATAATTATTAATTTTTATTCTTTATTAAATTTTTGATATTTTAATATTTATATAGTAGAGTGTGCTTTTTTGTTCAATTACTGTTTTTATATTTTGTAAAAATAATTATATTCTTTGTTTTTATCTTTGATAAATTCTAGATTCGAGGTGTTTTTTAATTCTGTGTTTTCAAGGAAATATTTTTGGATATTTTTAAGTATAAGAGAATCCAACATACATATAAGTCTTCCATCTAAACCAAGTTGGATTGGTCAAAATATTACATTTGTAATTTTAGAAAGTCACAACAAACTTACTCTGACTTTTATTTCTTAATCCTATTATTCAGGTTTTAATTTAAGAAAGTATGCATATCACTAAAAACAATAAAACTATTAAATAAAAAGTGTAATAATAATAAGGTAATAATAAACTATAAATCTATATTATATTTAAATTAATTGATAAAGAGTAAAAACTATTCATCAATCTTAACAATAATCTTATATATATAATGATATTTTATACAAATATCAATAATTATATATGTCACAAAATTGTTTATGTGACTTAAGTGAGTGTATGATATTCTAAGAATTGTAAGGTTGCTTCTACTAAATTTACAATCATACAATATCATCACATAATACATAAATATAATAGTACAAGAATCTAAATAAGATGGACAAATACAGTACATAAATGGTTAATCTGATCATAAGAGATACAGTGAAGCAGAACTGGGAATGATGTAGTATAGAATGCGGTACAGGTGATTCGTACTGTCAAGACCATATGTCTGTGACAAAAAGAGTAATTTTTAAAAAAAAATTATTTAAAAAAATTATTATTAATTAAATTTTTAATACTATTTTTTATACACTTAATAATTAATTCATTTAGGAATTAAAAGAAAATTATAAATAATATTTAATAATTACTTAAATCTTATTTAATAATTTAAATATATTAGAATATTTTATTATTAAATATAGAATTATCTTCTTTTAAGATTTTTACTATATTTTTATTAAAGATTTTTAGTAGAAACTTATTAAGTAACATTATAATATATTAATTTATAAATATTTAAAAATTAAATAAATTTAAGAATTTTTAATTAAAAAATACTTTTAGTTTTAAATATAATAATATATTAAATAATATATTAAAACTTATAATATATACTATAAAAATAAATTAATATAATATTTACCTTATAGAAAATTATAATTTTATAATATATTATCAATATTTTTTTAAATTATCTCTTATAATTTCATATAAAAAATATTAAAATCTTAAGATTTATTTATTAATACTATCTATAACAAAATATTAATTATTATTTATAAATTTAATAAAATAATAATCTTAGAATCATAAAACTCTAAATAATTTATAAAAAAACTCAAATAAGTTTATAACAAACAAATATTCAACTAATACAATTTATAAATCAAACATATTTGTAATAAAAACACCTTATTCTCTAATAAATTCTAAAATTCAATTAAAAACCAGACTAAAATTAAAATCAATATTACTAGTAAAGGACATACTTAAATAAATAAAGTAACCAAATAAATCATTTAAATAATAGAAATATAATTATACAATTTCTTAAATATTATACAAAACAATTAAATTAAACTATTTTTTAATTTTAAATTTATTTATAACACCTTCAAACATTTAATTATAAAATATACCCTTTATAAAATATTTAAAAAATAAAATTTGATAGTAATACTTCCATTTTTAATATTTAAAAAAATAGTTTTTCAAGTAAACAAACATATTAAAAACATAAAGAATTTTTATGAAAATCTTCAAAAAAACCTCTAATTTATAACAAAACAAATATCATATTATTATAATTAAAAAAGAATAAAAGTATTATTTTTAAAAAAAAGAGATAAAGTATACCTGCTTATTAAATATATTAAACGAAAAGAACACCAAAACAAAAAGCTTGATTACTAAAAATATAAACCTTTCACAATCACAAAAAAGTTTAGTAATAACATCTTTAAACTTAAAATTCCAGAATTTACATATATTTATTGATCATTTTATATCTTACTCTTAGAACTAGTTCCTAAAGGTTTAAAAAAAAATCCAAATAATAAAAAACTAAAATTCGAAAACCACACAAAATATAAATTTAAAAAGATTTTAGATAAATCTAATAAAAAAAATAAATATCTCATTAAATGGTCACTATTTTATAGACTATAAAATAACTCTTAAATCTTAGAAAATAATATATCCCCAAAAATTATCAAAACTTACTTTAATTAAAAAACTACATCACAATCTATAAAATAAAAATGCAGAAAATTAAAAAAGAGTTTAATTTCAAAATCAAAATTACAAAAACTTAGTATAATCAAAATTAGAAAAATCTAAAACTAACACTAATAATTCTTTTTTAAATTTTTTGATTCTTTTAAAGAATTATTTTATTTTTGTTTAACTCTTTTTTGTTTTAGTATTCAAAAATTCCTTTTCATAAATTATTACCTTTAAATGTTTTTATTTAACCTAATAAAGTTTTTTTTTTTTTAATTAATTTTTATTTGAAACTTAGTAATTTTCTATTGTACTATAATTTATTTTTTTTTTAAATTTTCCAATTCCTTCTTTTATTTATTTAATTAACGTGTTGGGTGGGGATGTGCGTCGGTTGGGAAAGTGCGCCACAACGAAATCAAGACTTCTCCACTACTTTGTATGAAAAAAATAATAATAATAAGCAACTAACATATAATTCACTTTTCAGTGGTATTATAGTATTTATTACAGTTATAGTTACTCTTATAACTACTGTCATTATTGTATACGGTGTTCTTCTTTGTTGGTTTTTTCCTAGTATTTTTGGTACAGGCTTTATAATTTTTCTCAACAGTTTTTATATTTAATTTAATGGTTTTGTTATCTTACAGGTATTCTATTTTGTTATTGTTTAATATTCTGGAGTGTATAAGGTGTGGTTTATCTGGTTTATTTTGTGATACTTTTTTATTTGTTTGGTGTAGTTGTATGGCAGTTGTTTGGAGAATAGTATTTTTATTTATTAAACATTCTGTAATCTGGCTTAGTTTACATACAGTAGCAATAATTAGCAAACTAAAAAAATAACCTACTTTACCCAATAGTATATTTACTACTTTCTATATTGAGTGAAGTTTTATTAATATTTATAACTTATCAAGCTATATAATCGATTCTAATAATGTTATAGGTTGTAGCTTTGATAGTACCTTATTTGATTGATATGGTATTAGCCCAGCTTCCCACCATGCTATTTTCATAAGATTTACTGAAATAGTGTTATTATGAGCTTCTACTAATAGCTTAATGAATAATTACTTGTCAATATTTGTGATACTATGTTGAATAGCGTTATCAATAGTGTTGTAGTATTATTTGACGTATACTAAATTAAATCCAATATCCAATAGCTATAATTGGTGAGTACTATATAGTAGTAAGCAAAGTATTACGATTTAATAGTGAATATAGTAGTTTACGAATTTAGTATTGATATAACTACTGTGGTTATTAAATACTAACATCTGCTATTGTTTTGTTGCTTTTAGTGTTGTTAGTGGATTGAACAATCTTTTTAATTATTGTATATTTAAATCAGTGTCTGTTTACTTAGTTGGTGATGTGGCAAAGAACCATTTTTTTGTAATATTATCTGTGTTATTGGTGTACCAATTGAATTAATAGTATGTGTTTTTGAAGATAATAAATAATAATAATATGCTTCCTCTAGTACTAATACATTTAATAATAGTTATTAACTTGTGGTTACTAAACTATTTAATAAAGTAATTAGAATTATGCTTTAGAAGTATTAACTTAAAAAATTATATTAATCTTATTATAAACCCTTTCTTATCCATATTATATAGTATATTTTTTGTAATATTATGTTGTAGCTTGATACTTAAGAAAAAATTATAAAAACATTAAATTAAAACAAGGTCATCTACTTTTGCTTTTTTATTATTAAGCGCTCTAGAGTATATAGTATGTAAATTAGTATGTCAAACCATAAAACAATAAATCTATTTATTGTTTAACTTATAATTTACCAGTTTCTCTGTTATGTAACAAACTATATCCATCCTTGGTAAGAATTTTCAGTTGTATAGTTAAATAATTCAGTATATTAATAACATCTCACTCTTTATGATAATTATTAATTGCTTATAATGTGCTAGGATTTTATTGCTAGATATATTATTTAGTTTGTGTTTTAGTGTATTTCGTGCTATATTATGTGTTTTCGCAGTTTTGTGAATGGATTTAAAATTATGATGTTTGTAAGCTTGTAGCGCTAATTTGATATGCTCTTCTATTGCTATAATAGCACAGTTTGCATTTTTATTCTTACTAGTGCGCGCCATTATATTAGTAGTGGTAGTGGTAGTGGTAGTGGTATTAATAGTATCAAGGGTGGTAATAATAGTGATAATGATGGTGGTGAGAGAACTACGACGCAGGATTTCCGCATCTTAATATTGTTGTGGCGCACTTCCCCGACTGACGCACATCCCCACCCAACACATTAATAATCTAGTTGTTTAATTAAGAAAGGAATTAATAAAATCCATTTTAATCATTTAAGAAAAATTTATGAAAATTAGTAATATAACTTTTTTAACTATTTCTAGTATAAATTGTGTAATTTTTATAATTAAATATAATAATATACAAATAATTATTTCTTATATAATACTTATAAAAATCAAAAGCCGAAATTCTAAATTTTTTAATATAATTAGCTTATAAAATCCAATATTGATAAAAAAATATTTTATTTCTTTTATTTATATATTCTATTAATATTTATATTGATTTTAGATATATATTAATTATTTTTTTATAAAAATATTTTAAAATTTAAGTTTTAAATTACTACTTTAATTTAATTATTATTTTTTTATATATTATTTTTTGTTTATATTATTTTACTTTATATAATTTGTATAAAATTTAATTTTTATATAAATTTTTATATTCTACAAAAATAAAGTCTTTATAGAAGATATTTTTATATGGAATTTATTTTTTAAAAAAAAAAGATAATATTATAAATTTATAATTTAAATAGTATAATTATTTATATTTTGTTTTATACTATATTATTCTCTATTTTACTTATTTTACTTTTTATATAATATTTATTTTTATATACTTATACTTATCTATTTTATTTGTAAACTTTTGTTATATAACCTACATATTATATAATAAGCATGTGAGTATGCAAATATTAAAATATAAATTTGTAAATAATATAAATATGTGAGTATTAAAATATAAATTTATAAATAATATAAATATATAAATATTAATATACAATCATATAACCATTAATATTTATATAAAGTATTATTATATATATAAGACTATTATTAAGATTAATAAATAATTCTTACTTTTTATTAGTTAATTTAATTATAATATTAACTTATAGTTTATTATAATCTTTATTGTTGTTATATATCTTATATATTATTTTTTGATATCTTGTAATATATATACTCCCAGATTTGAGAACCCAGGTATTTTAGAGTGAGAGATCAGTGTTTGGTTAGACGGACTTGACCAAAGTGTAACAGAAAATAATCTAAAAAAATAATACTATTAGTTCTATCTTAAATATCAAAAGGCTAATATCATTTTTAACAATAAAGATAATAATTATTTTAAATATTAAAATATATATTTTATCTACAATAATTTAAAAATTAAAATATCAAAAATAATAAAAAGATTTGAAAATCTAAAATAATTTAGAATTTTGAGAATTTGGTACCAGTTGTAATATATCTACTAAAAATCTTATAGAAAATATATTAATAAAAAAATTTATATATATATTTATTAATTTAATTATTTAGTTATAATAAAATAAAGAAATATAAAAACTAAAAATTAAATATATAATAATACTACAGCTTATACTAAATATAATATATTTTACAAAAAATTAAAAAACTTTTTAAACCCTTTTCCTAACTTATAATATTTATATTAATATTTGTAAAAGAAGGAATTGGTGTACCTAAAAATGGAAATTTCAAATTATTAAAAACCTTTTATATTAAATATTAAAAAATTATAAAGATTTTTTGTTAAATACTAGAAGACTGCTTGGGATTATTAAAAAATTTATTAGTTATACATTAATATGCTTCTGTTATAATATATTAATAAAATGTTTTTCTATAATATTATTAAAGATGTATAACAGTTTACCACAAATTTTATTTATTTAATTATTAATTTTATAATTATAAATATCGGATTTCTATTATTTTAAAGCAATAAAAGTATAAGTATTAATAAATATAAATATATAATTATTTAAATTATAAATTAATTTTTTTTGTTTAATACTTTTAATTAATAATAAAATTATAATATTATTTAATTAATATATTAGGAAATATGGAAGTGGTAAAGATAATATTATTAATTTATAGAGTTTTATATTAATTTTAAAAAATTTAAAAATAGATATTTAAAAACTTATATTATTATAATAAAATTGGTTATAATAAAAAAATTAGTTATTTTTAAAAAGAAAAACTATATATTGTTGTATTGCTTTAATATTTCTTGCTAATTTATAGATGTTTGTATTAATTTTTTAATTATAATTAAAAGATGGAACTGATTATTTTATAATTTACTATTTAACTAAAAAAAAATAAATATATATGTTATTAAAGGGTTTAAATCTGATGTACTATAGTATAAAAATAAAATTTAAAAAATTAATATTCCAAGTTTGTTACTAAATTTTTTATATATTCTTAAATCTTTGTAGTATTAGTAAATAGTTTTTTATTAATTTATTATAAATTAATTTTATTTATTATTTTACCATATATTAACTATTCAACATCAAAAAGATTAATTATTTTTAATTTATATTTTTTAACAAATTTATTTTTAAATGTGTTAAGTTTGTTAGAGGATAATTAGAAACTACTTCTATTATTTTAAAAATTAGAAATAATTAATATTATATAAAATAATTTTAGTAAGAATAATGATATTAAGTTTAAAAATTATTCTTTAGAAAATTTTTTATATCTAATAAAAAGTAAAGAAAATATATTACTTTAACTAAATATTAATAATTAAGGTATTGGCTAATTATATGATTTAGTTTCTAAATTTATTTGTAATAATAAACTATGTATATGTTTCTAAAGTTTAGTAACAAATTTCTAAAATTTAATAAATAATAATATTAAAGTATTATTAGCTGGTAATTGGTTAGGAGTAGGATTACTAATGAAGGGATTAATAGACTCTTTAAGTCTACTAAATAATAGAGCTAATACTGATAATATAAATTAATTAACTAAATTAAAATTAATATCTTTATTTAAGCTATTATTAATATTTTTAAAGTTTTTATTGTTTTCTAGGTTTTTTATAAGATTTTTAAGGAACTTCAAGTTTAAGAAAGTTATAGTTTATTATCTTATATTTAATATAAAATCTTCTTAAAAGGTTTAATAATTTTTTTTTTAATTGGTGCTATAATATCTATTGTATTAATCGTTTCAATTTATAGTTGGTTAGTAATAAAAATATAGATTTATTTAAATTTTAAAATTACTTACTTTTTTAGATGTAATAAGGTTGGTTTTAGATTTTGTATATTTTGATAAAACTGGAGTTTTTAATTATTTTTTTTATACTTTTTTTTTTAGTAAGTATTAGGTTTTCTATTCACTTTACTTATATTTACACTAATAAAAGTGCATCAGAAGATTTTTGAAAGGATATATTTAAATAAATACAAAAAAATTATTTGTAAATATATAAAAATAAAGAAGAAGTATCTTATTAATCAAAAAAACCTAGAAAAGAAAGTTACTTTAGAGATATAAATATATAATTTTAAAAAAAAATAATTAAAAAATAAAATAAAAGAAGTTTTAAGGAAGATATATCAAATCTAATTATTAATTAGATTTAAATAAAAATAAAAAATTTATTTATAAAAACAACTTAGTTATATGTTTTAGCCTGTTTTTATATATTCATAAATAACTTTATAATGCTTAATAAAAGATATTATATTATTTTAAATTAATATAACTATTAATAAACTAGTATTATTTATTAATTTATACTAATTAAGCAAAAAATAAAACTTTGTTTTTATAAATAATAATATAATTTAACTAGATTCCAAATAGCAAATAAAAGCTATCAAATAATAAATTACTAAAAACTTAAATTAAATTTTATAATTTCTAAATTTAGCTGTTTTTAAATAATCAAAATTTAATAACTAAGAATAATTCATAATTTTTTTAAAAATATTGATCAAAGATAATAAAAATATATTTAATATAAAATAATAAACATTTAAAAAAAAACCTATACTAACCTTTATAGCTTTAATTTATAAAAATAAAATTATATTAAAATTAATTTTTATACTACTAAAATAATTTAATATAATATATTAGGTATATAATATTTTTTAAAAAATTTATAAAATTTAGAACTAGTATATATAATTAATTATATAACTAATAGTTAAATTTAGATAAAAAAAATTTTAATTTATTTATTACTAAACTTAAGATATTAATTAAATAATTTTTATAGATTGCTTATAGCCAATTTTTTTTAATATAAAAAAATAAATGATATTGTAGATCTAATAATTTAAATTCTTAAGTAAAATAATTAATAATTTATTAGTTAAGGTTTAATAATAATTATAATCCTCTAAAATTGTGAGTTTCTTTTTGAGGCTTTAGGATGTCTGTTAAAGAAAGTAAATAAAAAAATAAATTAATAAACTAAAAGAGTAATAATTTATTAATAAAGTTTTTAAGCAAACATTCTGAAACTAGTAATAAGTTTAATAAATCTGATTATTAAAAAGAAAAAAAATTTTTAGAATTCAAGTATTATAATTTAAAAATATAATAATATATTTAATACTAAAAAATCTGAGTTAAGAAATTAATATAGTTTAAAGATTAATATTTATTTTAAAAAATTTATAAAATAATTCTAGTGTGTTTGTTGACTAATCTTGTAAATGCCCGAATAGTTGTATAGAGTTTGTAAAATAAATTAATTAATAAAATTTAATAATATTAAAAATTTCTAATTACTAAAGATTAGAAATGTATTCAAAATCAATTTATTATAATTTATTTATTAAATTTTTTTTATATCAACTTCCTAAGTTTGTAAATTGTTTTTTAGTGTCCAACTTATATTATAAGTATATTAGTTTAAATTTTCGTTTTTATTTAATATTTTAATATTTTGAAAAAACATTTTTTATAATATGAAATTATTGCTAATAATTTTTTAGATATTTTAAAATTACTGTTGTATAATTTTTATATTGTATAAGCAAATAAAATTCTAAAAATATTTGAACATATATAAAAACTTTATTAAAGATTAGCTACTAAAAGGTTGGTGGTATATTTAAAATAATTATTAATGTAGAAAGAAGAATTTGGCTAGTAGATCTTAATTTTTTACCTTATTACTAAATAATTTATGAAAAAGTAAGTTTAAATCTGTAAAATCTAAAAAATGTCTAAAGTCTGGTTTAAGCTGTATTAAATATATTTAATTTTTTATGTTTTTTAATAAATGATAATATCTATTTAATAATATATTTAAGTATATTAAGATAGAGATTATAAAAAAAATCTAATTTTAAAAAAATATTAAGATGGATATTAGGAAGTTAGTAAAAAATTATTGGAATCTTATTAGATTTTTTTTATTTTAGATAATATTTTAATTTTTGATGTTTATAATGGGTTATATTATTTTATTGTAGTTTAACTTTTACTTTTTTATAATTATAATAATCTTGAGATAAACTTATTAAAATGTATATTCTTAGATTCTAGAAATTGACTTTACACTGGACCCATATCAAACCACCCAGCGGTTCCCCATGACCCCTCTCAAACCGACCCAACCCGCTGGTTTCTGGGTTAAAACCAACCCATGTCGCACTCTACTCTTTACCTACTATTTTGATATATTATCTTTATTGTTTATTAATGAGTATATTATTTATCCTTTTTTTTATTTTTTTATAAAATTTCTAATTTTAAATAAATTTATATATATTTTTTAATAATATAAGTCTTTTTGGAATGTAATTTATAATAGCTAATTCCTTTTTAAAATTAAAAAATAGTATAAATAATTAAATAAGATAAAATAAAAATTATAAATTATTATAAATCTTTTTACTCTTTATCTAATAAGCCTTATTATCTAAATTAACTTTAATAAATTATATATTAATAATTTAAGTTTCTATAAGATTTATAATATAATCATAAAAAGATTATATTATAAATCTTATATATTTAATTATTAGTTGTTCTAATATTTTTATTTATTAAATTTGGAAAAAAATAATGGTACTACCCTTCTTTTCCAAATAGAATATATTTAAATTTAATAAAACATTCTAATATTATATCTTAAATATGAAGTAAAGAATCACAAATGCTAATAGGTCTTATAATAATTAAATAAAATTCTTAAAATAGATTATTTATTTTATTTTTAATTTAATTTTAGATTATGTATATGATAAGAGTTTAAACTTATTAATAAATGTGAAATTTAAAACCTCTCTAATTAATGGGTTTAAGAATTTTATAGCTTTATGGGGCGGGGTTACATGCAGATTCTCAAAAGGTGTTGAGATCTAGAACGAGTTGGCGCTGTGTATACTTTCCAATTGCCACATATGTCCACGGTATAGCGCCGAAGAGACAAAGTCTGTTCCCCCCTTAGATCGAGACATTTCGTATGGCTGGCAGTGCGTAAAACATCTCGCAATGGATTCTCACTTTCTAATGAACCATTACACGGGGAATTTCATGCGCCGTCCATTTATAGAAATGTCAATGTCGCACTGGCCCTTCAAAATTGTTTCTTCCACGTGTATTTACACATGGGAAAACGTTCATTCGCCGCTGGTCTTGGGCTAATGTTGGAATTTGCCACTGAGCTAGTCCAAGTCCACAGTTCGCGTTTCGCTGAGGTACGAGACAAGATTCACAAAACACCAAAGCAATGGAGCCGAAAAAAGGAGTCAGCCCCAGGAGACTATTCTAGAAGCGAAATTCCGATCGAGATGACATCCGAGATATCCGAAATCTAGCCCCTCGGGCGATCGATGACGATGTTCAAATGCCAAATTTATTAATTATCTTTTGCGAAGTTTTAGAATAAGTATTATATTTAATACTAAATCTAATTTATATCCAAATAAAATTTTTGATAATAAACATTTGATAGTAGTATTAGATAAATTTAGTTACAGTAGATCCAAAGTAAAATGTATTATACTCTGACTGAAAGGAATATCTTATTCTAATCGAATAGCTAGCTCATGCGCTCTATATACGAGCTTACCATTTGAAACCAGGCACCCTTTGACGCAGAGCATTTAGCTCAAAATCCATGTGTGTTGTTGATGAAACGGCCTCCAGACCCCTGATGTGTCCGGACTCGTCTATTCCCAATTTCGCCTTCATCGTACCTGCCTTTTCGTCGAATTCTTCCATCTCTTCTATGGCCCCCAGCTCATTCTTGAGGCCCTGGCTAAGAGCATACATCTTAGCCCAGTTATTTCCTTTTAATACCTGCAGTTTACTCCGATATGTAATTACAATCGTGAATATCAGAATTATGAGGGTTATCGCGACTTGAGCGCCGAGCAGCGACAGATATTCCCAACGGATTTTGATGATGGTTTGTAGCGTGTACGCTGTACCTAACACCGTCGCATTGTGCTGCCGTTGGAAAGTCTCGGTAGTGCGGAAGCTGGCATGCTTGTAAGTCAATATTCCAGTGATGTTTTGTATTCTCCTACGTACCAGTTGGTTAAGCCTTTCGCGATATTTTCCATCATGGTTTGGATGTTCGCAAACTGTGTCGCCGGATCTGGAATTCCTGGATCTGGCGCGTCCGAGCTGACAAAGGCGCCATAAAGCGCAATGCCTAAGGCGAGCGAAATCTGTCCCACACTCGCATCCACATCTCGGTCCGGGCCCAAAAAGATACCCGCGCTGGTACCTATAAAGTACAGCTCCGATAGATAATTTGCCGTGCATACATCAATAGTGTAGGATTCGCGGGATAAGTGTGACGGGCCTGCTAGCGCGATTTTCTCTCCCAGTCTGCCACCTTTTTGACATATTTGATCCGCGTCAAGAGTTAAAGATCCATCCCAAACACCATTTATCGATTCATTCGAAGACCCCGAGATGATATCTGCTGCGTATCCGACCTCGGCCGTTTCGGGTACGCCGTTTTTAACGGTCGTAGAAAAGGATTTGGTACAAACATACATGGATATGCCAATGAACTGCATCTGGGCAAGGTCATATTGGTTGCCAAGGCTGACCTGTTCGTGCCAGTGGGCGACGAAGGTCTGGCTGATCACGGTGTTGAACTGTGTTTTGGGGAACTCTACATTGGTAGCGGGGATAGGAAACGGTAATAGAGCGGCGGCGTAGCCCGAAACATTATTTGTCACCAATGGTTCGAAGACTTTACCGTAATTATAGCCTGTGAGCGCCTCATTGAAGGTTTCGTGTAGAATGAATAGGAGCGTGGTGTTAGCGACGGCGGAGATGTTGACGACCTCTGTACAAATCGCCAAAGAGCCGTAGATCGGCCAATCGCAATCACCTGATGAACAAACTGGGTCAACTTCGGGGAAAGTCTGGTTGGGTGCCAGATACGCGGCAGACAGGTACGCCTGCGAAACCAAGAGCTCTTGGGATGCGACTATAACAACGGCGCCACTGTGAGCACGGTGCCAGGTATATGATCTCGAGAGATCGAACGAAACCGTAGTCAACAAATTCGGGAAGAGAGGATCTATCACTTACTCATGCTAGAATTTAAACCGCTTGCATCAGACCAAGAGATATTTGCTGCTCTCAAAACAGACGCCGTACCGTTGCTTAAAACTCGGCGATCAAGGACGAAACCGATCGTTTGCTGCGTAGCGGGTGATGTAACAAGGCTACTAAGCGCGACTATAGCGGCAATCCAAGCGATTGGCCTTCTCGGTGTTAGCCACGTCTTCCATTCATCTATCTAGCTAAAGGTTTGAACGAGGTTGTCGACTTACGATTCGAGCAACATCCTGATTGAGATGGAGAACTTAACGCTGCCGAATCCTCCCATGCCTGCCTCATCGTGGAGAGGAAAGTCTGCTAATGGCCGACTCTTCTTCGTAAACCACAGCCATTTCAGTTGTCCTAATATGCTCAAAAGAGGGACCGTGAAGGCATATTTCGCTAGCGTAGTGATGAATTGCGTCAAGGTGTTGAGCGTTATATATCGTACAATATTCGTGGGTGGGTTTCCGTCGGCGCGTTTTAGGATAATAACCTCCGCTACTCTGGTCAGTTTCGCGATCCATCATTTAGAGAGGACGACGGTTTACAGAAAATGGCGATAATCCCTACGGCGCAACAGAGAAGCTCTGGGAGCCAGGCGTAAATTGTGTAACCCCACCCACGATGCTTAAGGTGACTCAAAGAGTTGCTAGTCATTTCTTGGGTTTTGAGCGGTACTGAATCTTGGTTCGCTACGATGACTCCAACGCTGAGGCTAGATATCTAACGAATAACTTTCGCATGATATGAGATAAATATAAAAATTTTTTTCTTAGGTACGGATTGAACACAGAGTCTCATGGCGTTCGGCGAGATATTAATCCCAAGATACCAAGGCTGCGATGGCCATGGTGCAACAGAGTGGTTGATGGATGGCGCCAGAAAAGCGCCTCATATGCTCATGTGGGTCGAAATTCTGCAGAGTTTAGAGGTTTGTGTGGTGGTTAAACGAAGGTTAAGAAAAGGCTAGACCTTTTCAGGCCAAAGAGCGGACGCGCATTCGTGGCATTGCGAGAGAGGACTTCCTCGGTCACGTGTGTCGAGCTCAGAACTTTCGAATGTTCTTGCCCTCAAAATTTCAACTATCTTGGCCTAGATAACTCTTAGTACGAGGTATCACTCACAGTAACCTAAAAACGCTATTTTTGTTGACCATATATGCAGCAGCCTTCATCGACCTGTTAGGATCAAGTCGCAGACATCCCTACCGTCGACAAACATACAGCAGAGTCCAATCGTATAGCGCTTTTGATTTCGCTCAGACAAGAGGAGGGCCTCAATAAAATTGAAAAGCTTATCGGAAAGCTTCTTAAATGCATACATGCACTGTTTATCACTCATGCGGGCATCAGGGGTCTAGAACCAGAAAAGCTGAAAAGTGGACGCCTTGTTTTGCCGCCAAGAGCTCCATACGAAATATCCACTGGCAGATAGTTCGCCCACATCTTGATAAAATTTGCTTTTCTTGGGGGCCCTCGGCGCCATATCACTGCGAAATTGAAAGTTGGAAAGCACATGTATTTATCGCTGCGTCAAAGACTGTCATGACTTTGATATGTATGCACATGTGATATATACAGGATCCTTCGTAAGTAAATTATAACTGAAAAGATTTCACAATCGTGAGCTTTTGCAATTGGGGTTTCACTACCGCTCCGGATACGGCCACTTATTGGTTCTGGATTCACGTGACTCTAGAACGGTTAGCCATCATTGGTGCCACTGTGGCTGCAGTTACTTTGACATATTTAGTATTGAGGCCCCAGCATTACAAGACTGGCCCCAGCAGTCTCGTAACCAAGTTGCAAGTCGGCCCTGCCATTTTTTAGGGTCGGCTGGATATCTACATGCTACAGCCAATACAGCGGAGAAAAATTATAAAAAGCTTTTTTAAAATCAGACCCATTATTATCGGTATATGTGCATACTACGCTCGTAAATATTTAAGGGTGAAAGATTAATGAAGATCGCGGTCTCCATCCTACTCTATGGCATGCGAACATGCAAACCTGCTATATCAATAACATAGAATCAGCGGACTGACATAGCGCCGCAAATGATAGATTCTTCAAGCCGTACGACCTCCTTTCATCCCCACCCTTGTCAGTCTCACAATACCGTTGTGTGGTTCGATACCAACGCGAATCCGATTCTTCTGTTTAGCTTCTAATGCCTTCTCAATCGTATTCCTATCGGTATCTAAATATCTGCTGAGTTCGAAATGTGACCGATCTCATGTTCTGAAGCGACCTGGGCTAGAGTTTGCCACGGGTCATCGATACGGGTTATTCTGGTCTCTTGCGGGGATCGGAGAAGGATTATCAGGGCGATAATAATTTGAAAAATCAACAAAACGGGGACGATTACGAATCCGACGGGGAAAGGGTCGTCGGGGTTACTGCTAAGGAGACCCTGTGGTTCGTTCAAGAAGGTATGACTACCTCGGCGTGTGCCATACGGACCACCTTGGGAGGAGATGTTCTGGAATTGTACCAAAGTAGCCGTGTCGATTTTACCAAATTTTGGTAGATATTCATAGTAGGCGTTATATGCTAGTACAGTTAATAATGCCTGTAAAGCTCGCGCTGTGCCTCCATTGGGGTGATTTTGGACGGTTATATAAAGGTCTCCCATCCAAGTTCTAGCTGTGAACCCTGTCGGGATGCTGTCAACAGTATAAGAACTATCTGAGAGCAAAATCGATGCATTCCCGAAGAGCTTAAGGGCGTTAATAAGGAAATTTTGACTGGCCGCTGTATTGTTAATTCCAAAAGCGAGTTACACGGTCCATCTGTTCCCGTCTTATTACTGTCAGCCCTAGCCCAACCAGATGAGGGTATACTCATGTTAAATATATCTCCAGCATTACCAGCGACTAACCGGGGCAAGATGCCATCATTTTTATAGAGTATAGATTTTTATATGCACAAACGAGTTCTTTTCAGGATGCTTGGGAAGGCGAGTTCTTCAACTATAGTTTCGTCGAGAACTAGGGAATGAGTTGGGTTTACAAACGACCATCTGAATTACACTTATTATTACTTTGAATACCTGAATATCAACGAGCGGAGTATCTATTTTTATGTATTTATATAAGTGGACTAACTAACGAACGACGTCAAAATCAAGGAAAACACGAAAAGGAACCAAAAAACTTTGCAAATGAAAAGAAAGCAATAAGCATCGACAAAAGTGAACGAAAATACATAAAACGTAGACTTTGAAATATGAAAACTAAAATCTTTTTTTTTTTGTTTTGAACACAAAAGGTAAAATGTCTAGCCGGCTAGAAGATTATTTCCTTCGACTTATGCGCCGAATACAACTTCGTTACACTCTATTGAGAATGTACCCAAGTCCTCCAACAGGATTATTGGTTCCCATCACTACCGCACTCACAATCGCGCCACCGGAAGTATCGCCCTCCAACCAGCTTGCCGGGATTCCATTCTGGGACGTGACAACTCTACCGTTGGCCAAGGTTATAGTGAGACTGTCAAAAATGTAATTATAGTAGGTACCCATTTCGACTATTGTCAAGGAATACACGTTGTTAGCTACCTTGTTAAAGGGCCCAACGTTAAAGGCCCAACGAATATTATTAGAATTCAGATCAAGCGTTCCATAGCCACAACCACCAACTAACAACCGCACAGCCGTAAGAGCTTCAAGATTAGTCTTTGGGGCGGGCGCAGGTGCGTTCTCATCGACGAAATCATGCACGAATCGGCTAAGATTTATGGTTTGCGTCGGTGAGATTGACGTCAGCTTGGTGCCTGCTAGCTTTGCAAAATTCTGAAGCACTGGTGCTGCCATTTTATTCATAAGCATTCGAGTCTTGAGATGCTTTCCGATGTCTTGAGATTGGGTTGACAATGCTAGGGCATCGAATTGTGTAGAAAGAAAATTGACAAGAGAGCTGGAATCTTCAGACAAGTGAATGGCTGGAGGGGTATACTCGACACCCCCCAATTCTGCGGGAGGAATGGGATTTTCAACTACAATCGATATAAACGATGCTCCAAGTCGCTGTTCGAATGTAACTTTGTTGACAGCCTTTTCGCCATCGCTTTGTTTCGGACTGAAAATTTTGCTCAGAGTTCCTTTCAATTCGTCGAAAAAGGCGTCCTCATCTTCCAATGCTTTTCGGATGCCTTGTTTTATTTGATCCTGTTGCGCCACTGACAAGTTTTTGAAAAAATCATTAAAATCCGCGATAAAGCTATTAGATATCTTTGGAACGTCCACTGGCGGGGCTGTTGGTTTGACTGGCTGGACTGGCCCGACTGTTGGCTTGACTGGGAGTGGTGTGCCGGTGATTGGGTGAACGCGAATGAAGGTAGGCGAAGGTGTCACCGTCTTTACTGGGCCCTTATTGGCAATTACTCCAATGAGAGTTGGAACCATATTGTGATCCGGCACGATATGGACAGTGTTGGTAGCATCGTCAAAGGTCATTGAGTCAAAAGAGCTGACATTTTCACTGTTGTTTGAGACGTCAACCTTTCCTTCGAAAATAAAACCCAAAAGACCAAAGACTTGAGTGGATGTTTTTTTAGAGTGAAAAGTCTTCAAACTTTCGTATGCTTGGCTGTCTAACGTCAAGTCAAATCCGATCCCGTAAGCAACAACGATTTGAGAAGCATAAGGATACACGTTGTCCATGATATTCTTCGGAGCTGACGGTAGCAGTTTTGGAAAAGCTGTGGTGGGGTCGCCTGAGAGCCAGTCACCAGGCGTTATAGTGAGAATTTCTGGTTTCACCCAACTCGTCATACTGATATCAATGCTAGTGAAATGAGAATTGTTGTACATTGCCCATTTCTCCTCATTGCTACTGTAACTACCTTCCCCAAAGAAGAAGAAAGGTTCTTCGAAACTCAAACCAGCTTCAAACTTCGTTTCATCCAATCCATAGTCTTTGTATGACGATTCGGACTGGCTGCCAAGTTTGAAAGCTGCGGAGGCACGAACAGTCGAATCGTTGGTTGTTAATTTCATCCAGTTGGTGTATATAAGATCCCAGGCTTTAGAGTCAATCGAGTAGTAAGGCTCCCAGCTCGAGTTGCAAAGCATTCTAAATGCACCATCATCGCCATTTGCAAAATGCCCTGTTCCTGCAACCTGATTGCGAATACTTTGCTGCAATTGCAAACCAATCGGTCCCAGCGCCTTTTGCTCCAATACGTACAGGTTCGCAGCCGCATCGTCGTAGTCAGACTGAAGATCCGCCAAATGGAACCGGTTCTTGTAAGTAAGGTGACAGAAATCGTTGAAGGTCTGTGTAGAAGGTGGATTGAGAGCTCCATATGCATCAGAGGCTGCCGCAAGTTCAGTGTTCAGCGCTGACTTTGCATCGGTATACGGTTTCTTCATTGCGTCATAAACTATTGCCGCTTGTTCGTCTACGGGTGCTCCTGCTCAACAAATGCTAGATAGGTACCAAGCTGAAAGCATCGCTTATTGGCAGTTCGAGTGTAGAATGGCGTTGAGGTGGATATGAGGGAATCAGCAACGTCAAGAACCTGCTTGTTCAATTGAGCCTCGATGCTGCTCTTGATAGTAGTTGCTGCGCTTTCTGGAGCGGTGCTTGAACCGGTGATTATTCTACCTGTAAATGAGGTGATCGACGCTGGAGCAACATAAAACGAGGAGTTTTGAGAGTCAAAGGATTGGCCTAGACCAGCCAATTCGAACGCGGCCTGGATTTGGGCCATCCAAACGGTCTTGCTCAATTCTGGGGTGTTCATTTTGAATGGTAGATTTCTTAGAGAAGTTTATAAATAGAAAGAGATAATGATGAGTGGTGGTATGATCGTGAAAATGCTTGTTTTCTCGTTCGATCGACTGGTCGGTCTTATTGTTCTGAGTTATAGAAAATCACATTCGATGGAGGGCTTTGGGGTCCAATTTATACACCTGAGCGGTGGTCTATGTAGTAGGAGCGTTAACATTTTTTGTTGTAACTGTGTATTCCAGCATAATAGGACGAGCTGAAATGGTAATCCACGTACTGGTATTGTTCAGATTCTCTTCGATTCTTCAATAATCTGCCTCGTCTATGGCCTAGCTCATAGTTCAATCACACAATATCATTCTGATACGTCGCCTCTCACTCATCGAACAAATAAATCACGGCTACCCGATGCTCCGGATTGGTATTTTACACACCGGCATCGCCTACTCTACCAACCGCTGATTGGACGCATTGCATCAAACAATTATCATTCACGGAACTCGTGTTAGACTTTTCCTGTCACCACTTCCACAAGTTTCGTTATACGAACGAAGAGCTGGAGACCAGCCGTAGAGCTGAACTTTCAGTATGATACAAACTCTCAGGTGGTTGGACCTTGCACAAAGCTCACAATATGAAGCATTGTCGACAATCGCAATGTTGCCGCGAATAGATACTAAGAACGGGACCAGAAAAACTCGATTCTACCCTCGGGAAGTCCCGTTGTACGGGCGGCATCACCGACGAGATCATGAACGACAGTGTGTGGTCTGATGACCCTGGCTACCCGCTGCACATTTCGAAAATTTAAGGCACGCATGCTGTAGATACTGCTTCGAATGGCTATGATAGGCCGAGACTAAACGTAAATAGAAAGTTCTGGCGAACACAAGCGGCAGGCCATGGTACGATAAGTCTCAGCCAGCATCATGACAATAACACCGTTAATTTAACTACCATGCTGTAGGTACCCAGCCGCAAACTAGTAGGTATCGTGAGTAGTTCAAACCCCACGCAAACACTGCCGACGTCATTACTAACGTTGATTTATTCAAGGCTGTATGGCCTCAAAAAGAATCCCCTCCTAAAGGAACGGCTGAATTAGCTTCAACTTCGTAAGCAGCCACATATTCCGCCCTAATTTCGCTTACAAAAAGGTTTACACTGTGCTTTTACGAATAAAATATTAATTGATGCATTGATGCATTTGTTAGCAAGTTAGCATAAGGAAAGCTCAAGATGCTCTACAGTGACCTAAAATTTAAAGTTGTTTTATGCTAGCTTCATGCATACAGGTATTAGAAACTGTAGCAAAATTGGTAGCTAGCTTTGATGTATAGCACTAGGTACATATGATCGATTTAAATAGCAAGATGAGTTATAGATCCATGGCTTCTGTAGAATTCCTTCAGCCCTATCGAGCTATCAGATCTCGCTTAGGTAGATAACAGTCCGGATATATTATTAGATGCCAGGCTATAGTTGCAGTTGTGTGATCTAGAAATTTTTAGTGGTCAGTTGTTACACAAATTCTAAGCTGCGTCTCATGGGATGGAACAAGCAATAGCTGCAGAGTAAGCAGCTGATAGTTTGTTTTAGTTAGCACGGTAAATGCCTTTTCAAAAATGAACCATCCATTCCCCAGCTGAAACAATTTAGAATAAATCAATCTCCTATTTTAGTGGAAACCTAAGCTTTTCCTTCTTTATTAAAATTTTGCTTTTACTCATCCTGCAGCTTTTTGAGAATGCTGTATTCGTCGGCTATTCTTTCTCGTGGCATATTTAGATATATCGTTCTTTGAGCAGCGGTTTTGCTATATTTGTTCCTTTGTGTTGCTGTTCTCAATACAGTCAGTCTGCTCCTGAAAGTAACATAAATCATACGATCAATATATCAGCTGAAGTACAGATTTTTAACAAGCCTATACTATAAATCTAATTCTAGAATTCTTTTTAACGATGTGGTCGCTCTGATTATAGAAGTTTAAGCCTCCCTTATATGCTGTTGAATGTTGTATAAGTCGGTGCCGCGAGACAATCATCGGATTCGGAGATATCCCAGATTGCACAACACATCCTACTTTCCCTTCTATTTATCTTCTATTGGCTGTCTGTAATCTAAAATATGGTGATATATATTCTTAAGTAATAACTAATACAGATATCAGGAAAAAAACAGTTTTGTATCCGCACATCCGGATGAAAGCCCTTCCATCCTACCCATTCTGTCTATTTAGTGTTATTTTGTATTCTGGTACCCCATTAAAAAAAAAAAAAAGATTGTTTCTAAAAAAACCGTAAAGACTTTAATAAGTTAACTTAGGGGTAGAGTGCGACATGGGTTGGTTTTAACCCAGAAACCAGCGGGTTGGGTCGGTTTGAGAGGGGTCATGGGGAACCACTAGATAGTTTAATATAAGTCGTGGGGAACTGCTAAATAGTTTAATATAGGTTGTAAAAAACTGCCGGATAGTTTTTCTAAAAATCAAAAACTGTCCAAAAACCGACGGTTCCCCGCTTATCAATAAGAATTATCAAATTATGTAATCAAATTACGTGATCACCAAAATTTTTATTATATAATTTTAATTAAAATTTAATAAAAAAAATTAAAAAAATAAAATTGTATTTTTTTAATTTTTTTTTTAATTTAATTTTAATATTTTTAATTTAATTTTTTCGATTTTTTTATGAAAATAATTTAAAATTAGGTGTGGGAGATCCTGAAACATGCTAAAACGACTAGTGGTTTTTTAGCGAGTTTTTAAATTAAACTTAATTAAATAAAATTAAGCGCTAAACCATTTATAGATGAAAAATACAAATTGATTGATTTTTTTTTGAAAATTCAAAAGTTTTCAAAAAAATTTTAAATTTTGAAAAGTTTTTTTGATTTTGCATTTTTTTGAAAATGTTTTGTCAAAAATATAGTCGAACACACCTCCATATATACAACGTATACGCATATAGTACAACATATACGCATATAGTACGATGTATACACATATAGTACAACATATATGCATATAGTATGATGTATACACATATATGATGTACACGTATATAGTACAATGTATACGCATATATGATGTACACATATATAGTACGACGTATATGCATATACGACAAATATGTATATATGGAAGTGTTCGGCTATATTTTTGACAAAACATTTTCAAAAAAATGTAAAATCAAAAAAACTTTTCAAAATTTAAAATTTTTTTGAAAACTTTTGAATTTTCAAAAAAAAATCAATCAATTTGTATTTTTCATCTATAAATGGTTTAGCGCTTAATTTTATTTAATTAAGTTTAATTTAAAAACTCGCTAAAAAACCACTAGTCGTTTTAGCGTGTTTCAGGATCTCCCACACCTAATTTTAAATTATTTTCATAAAAAAATCGAAAAAATTAAATTAAAAAATTAAAATTATATAATAAAATTTTTGGTGATCACGTGATTTAATTTAAAACGGTTTCTTGGCGGTGCGGTTTTTCGTTATTGTCACGGTTTTTAAACCCGTGCTTGGTTTTTTTTTTAAAAGAAAAACCAACCCGTGGGTGGTTTCGACCGTCTAAAAACCAACCCGTGGGTGGTTTCTATTGTCTAAAAACCGACCCGTGGGTGGTTTCTACCATCTAAAAACCAACCCAACCCGCCCCATGTCGCACTCTACTTAGGGGTTTATATAGAATCAGCATTCAAAATTACTGATCCTGAATAAATTTTGCTTTAAAAATTATTAGTGGATTAAGAATATAACCTAAAGTAAAGATATACTTTATAAATGATGTTTAAGAGTGTGATTGATCTGTTTTTATAGGCACCTAATACTTTTGATAACTAGAACTTCTAATAACAAGGCCATTCACACTTATTCCAGCTGTTATACCATTCTTGTCTGTATTATACTGTTGTTCTAGGTAGATCTAAAACATTGTCTCATAAAAATCAAAAAACTTATTAATATTAGCTAAATTAGTATAATTGATATACTACTAGTCTATATAATAGCTAAACTTGGTTTTGATGTATGAGTGGTGGTGAATAAAATTAATAATCTATTGTTTGTTTAATGGGATACTATTACCTTATTTTGTAAAGACACTAGTTATAATACTATATAGTTAAACATGCATAAGAATATAACCAAAAATCTTCTAATATAAAATCTATTTTATAAGTTTTTTTTCTTATATTTTAGAAAGTTATTGCTAATTTTTATACACAATATTATATAACTGTTAGGAGGTAAGCCGGTTTCAAAAAATAGTCCGAGGTATCCCATAAACAATAGCAGCGGCATAAAAAAAATTGCGATTTTGGACAGTATTTATCACAGTAGCTATATCAATTTTGTTATATTGTTTTTTGGGCATTGTAATAATGGATTTGCCGGCGAAAACAGGCTTAATTGTCTAGATACTGTGGTTGTATGGATGAAAAATAAAAAAACGCGTGTTCGCGTTAAGTGAGATTTCGCGAAAAAAAATGGGTGGCCACAACTAGGGGGTGGCCACATTCATACCACTCGACTTATATATATTATTTTTATTTATTTATATTTTTTATATTATTTAATTATTAAATCTAAGATGCTTTTTAGTTTTAAAGATGGTATATTAATAATAATTGGGCAAGTTTGTAAATCTAAACAATACTATATGTATAAATAAAATATTATTTTTTCAGTTTTATATTAAGGTATGTATAGCTGCTTTTATAGTAAAAAATATTATTATAAAATAAAAGATAACTGGATTTTACCTTTACAATTATTATAAATTATTATAAAATTGTTAAATAGTAGTTTAGTAATTATTTATTTTAATTTCTAAACTAATTTTTAATATTATTATACTTATAAAAAGCTAGGATATTAGTTATATATTTAAATCTTTTATACAAAATCCTTTTACATATTTAATAAGTTATAAAATTAGTAAAAATTAAAATAAGTTTATAATTCAACTTACTTTAGTAAAACAGAAGTTTAAAATTACAAAAACTAAATTAAAAGTTATTTAACCAATTAAAAGAAAGAAGATATATATAAAACTGAACAAAAAATTTATTATTTTTGCAAATATACTAGTTATATAATAAAAATTAGAATTAAAATAATTTCTTATTAATATATCAGATGAGGTAAAATTAGCTATAAAAAATAATAAAATAATTATAAAAATGGAAATACCTCTCCAATAATTTAATTATATTTAACTGTAAATAGTATATTATCCAAGTTATACAAACAATAACATCAGCAAAAAATTGTGTTGACCTCGTGGACCTCGGAGGTCCACGAGGTCCCAGAGGTCTTTGGCCTTCTGGAGGCCTCCAGAGGTTAAACGACCTCATAACCTCCTCAAGATCATAAAATCGAGTGATTAAAAAAAAAGTCCCAGGTTATAATAGACTGAATCTTAATGATTCTAATCTATTATAATTTGGGGCTTCATAGAGTTCAAGAAATTCACAACTTGTCGTTTTGAAATATATATATATTTCATAAAAAAATTATCAAAGCGACTGAAATAATAGAATTCTAACTCATAAAACGCGTCTGATTAGCAAAAAATAAGGTGAAAATGAGTAAAAATACTTACAAAATAGCTTATATCACCTAAAAAACCACTATTTTATTAGTAAAAAACATATTTTTAGTTTCTATTATTCACTTACCGCTAATATTCAAAAAAACCAAGTTAAACGACAAGTAAAAACTTTCTGGAGATCTATGGATTTATAACTTCCTATAGACTTTTTTCGAGCTCATTCGCACAGGCATAAAATGAACCTTAAAAAAATGTTTATTCTTTTTTAATGTTTCGCAACGCGTTTTTTAATTTTATTTTGAACCGCACCGGATCCGTGCGTGGATTCTGGGCGTCATAGCGCTGCCAATCCAATTTAGATTGAAACCACCAAATTTAATTATAATTTAATTTGGTGCCGTGGATCCGGTTGGTGCCGTGGATCCGGTTGGTGCCGTGGATCCGGGTGCCGTGGATCCAGATCCAATATGTATGTGATATCGACGGTGATATCGATGGTGATATCGATGGTGATATCGATGGTGATATCGATGGATATCAACGTTTCGATCAATTGAATTGATCATCAGCTAGATAATCAACCGTTTTTGACCTCCGAATCCATCAATTGGCCTGATATCGATGGATATCAACGTTTCGATCAATTGAATTGATCATCAGCTAGATAATCAACCGTTTTTTGACCTCCGAATCCATCAATTGGCTTGATATCTATGGATATCAACCGTTTTTTGACCTCCGAATCCATCAATTGGCCTGATATCGATGGATATCAAACTTTTTTTGACCTCCGAATCCATCAATTGGCCTGATATCGATGGATATCAACCGTTTTGATCCATTGGGTGATCACGTGGTTTGATTTTGAATTTTTGATGTGGTGTGGATCTCGCTTGTGTCCTCCCAAAATATATGGACCATCCTCTGGAGACCCATGGCATCCTCTGGAAGTCTATGGTTGATCCTCTGAAGGGTCCAGATTTTTTGCTGATGAATTTTGTAGAAAATTAATAAATTAATATAATTTTTGTATTTATAGCTCTAATATCACATGAAATATATTTAATAATATATTATTTCTTAAGTTGTTGAAAGGTGGTCCGGAATCAGGGGGGGTCCATATTTGTATACATGGACTTAGAAGATACTAGTGTTTAAAATCAGGGCGGGAAAAATTAAAACGAAACGGGATTTTCCCAACCTTAACCAGGGAAAAAAATCCAAAATAATTATCCCCAAATGCTCAAAAAATTTAAAATCTTGTATATATAGAAAATGCGGCAACGCAAAACTGGGAACGATATAGCGTAAAACAAGGTACAGGTATTTGTGCTGTCCAGACTATGGGTCTGTGACATTTTAATTTTTTTAATTTTTTTAATTTTTTTTTATTTTAATTTTTTTTTCTATCTCCTCTATAGAGTGCGACATGGGGCGGGCTGGGTTGGTTTCTAGATGGTCAAAACCATCCACGGGTTGGTTTTTAGATAGTAGAAACCACCCACAGTTTGGTTTTTTTTTAAACAAAAAACCCAACACAATTTTAAAAACCATAAATTTTAATAAAAACCACTCTGCCAAGAAACCATAATTTTATATATATTTATTAATTATTTTATATTTTGTTTTTAGAATTAGTCTTAGAAAGCTTAAGAGAAAATTTTAATAATAAAAAATTAAAACTCAAAAATTATATAGAATATAAATTTAAAAAGATTTTAGATAAACTTGATTAAAAAAATAAATATTTTATTAGATGGTTATTACCTTATAGACTATAAGATAATTTATAGATTTTAAAAAATAATATACTTCTAAAAGTTATTTAAATTTATCTTAATTAGAAAATTACATTACTATTTACAAAATAAAAATTCAGAAAATGAAAAAAAAATCTAATTTCAGACTAAAACTATAAGAATTTAATATAATCAAGATCAAAAATTTTTAGAATTAATATTAATAATTTTTTTTTAAATTCTTTTAATTTTCTGGAAATTTCATCAGCAAAAAAATGTGTTGCCGTCCTGGTCGTCTGACGACGGGATTTTTGGGATGGCAACTTTATGTCTGCCGGCATTTGGACGACACCAGACTCTGCACGTCTAGAACAAGATAACAAAAAAATAATCTGAGAGGATAATACTATTAGTCTTATTTCAGATATCAGAAAACTGATATCGTCTTTAATAATAAAAATAATAATCATCTTAAATATTAGAATATATATTTTATCTGTAATAATTCAAAAATTGAAATGTTAAAGATAATAAAAAGATTTGAAAATTTAGGATGATTTAAGATTTTAAAAATCTAATACCAGCTGCAATGTGTTTATTAAAAATCTTATAGAAAATGTATTAATAGAAAAATTTGTATATATATTCATTAATCTAACTATTTAATTATGATAAAATAAAGAAATACAAAAATTAAAAATCAAATATATAATAATATTATAGCTTATATTAGATGTAATATATTTTATAAAAAATTAAGAAAACTCTTCAAACCTTTTTCTTAACTTACAATATTTACATTAATATTTATAAAAAAAAAAATTGGTGTATTTAAAAACAAAAATTTTAAACTATCAAAAGTCTTTTATATCAGATATTAAAAAACTATAAGGATTTTTTATCAAATATTAGAAAATTATTTAATATTATTAAAAAATTTATTAGTCATACATTAATATGCTTCTGTTATAATATATTAGTAAAATGCTTTTTTATAATATTGTTAAAAATATATAAGAATTTATTATAGATTTTATTTATCTAACTACTAACTCTACAGTTATAAATATTGGATTCCTATTATTTTAAACTAATAAAAGTATAAGTATTAATAAATATAAGTGTATAGTAATTATTTAAATTATGGATTAATTTTCTAGTTCAATACTCTTAATTAATAATAAAATTGTAATATTATTTAATTAATATATTGGGAAATATAAAAGTAGTAAAGATAATATTATTAATCTACAGAGTCTTATGTTAGCTTTAGAAAATCTGAAAACAAATATTCAAAAACTTATATTATTATAATAAATTTAGTTGTGATAAAGAAACCAATTATTTTTGAGGAGAAAAATTATATATTATTATATTGCTTCAACATCTCCTATTAATTTATAAATATCTAGTACTAATTCTCTAATTATAGTTAAAAAATAAAACTAATTACCTTATAGTTTACTATTTAATTAAAAAAAAATAAATATATATATTATTAAAAGGTTTAAACCTAATATACCACAGTATAAAAATAAAATTTAAAAAATTAATATTCTAAATTTATTACCAAACTCTTCACATACTCTTAAATTTTTACAATATTAATAAATAATTTTTTGTTAATTTATTATAAACCAACTTTATTTATTATTTTACTATATATTAATTATTTAATATTAAAAAAATTAATTATTTTTAATTTATATTTTTTAATAAATTTGCTTTTAAATATATCAAATTTATTAGAAAATAGATAGGGGCTACTTCTATTATCTTAAAAATTAAAAACAGTTAATATTATACAAAGTAATTTTAATAAAAATAATAATATTAAATTTAAAGATTATTTTTTAAAAAATGTTTTATATCTGGTAGAAAATAAAGAAAATATATTACCTTAATTAAATATTAATAGTCAAAATATTAGCTGATTACGTGATTTAGTTTTTAAATTTATTTGTGATGATAGGCTATGTATATGCTTTTAAAGTCTAATAATAGGTTCCTAGAATCTAATAAATAATAATATTAAAATATTATTAGCTAATAATTGGTCAAAAGTAAGATTATTAATAAAAAGATTAACAGATTTTTTAAATCTATTAAATAATAAAACTAATACTAGTAATATAAATTAGTTAACTAAATTAAAATTAATATTTTTATTTAAATTATTATTAATATCTTTAAAATCTTTATTGTTTTCTAGGTTTTTTATAAAATTTTTAAGAAGTTTTAAAAAAGCTATAATTTGTTGTTTTATATCTAATATAAGATTTTCTTGAATAAAAGGTTCAATAACTTCTTCTTTAATTAGTATTGTAATATCTACTATATTAATCATCTCAACCTATAATCAGTTAGTAATAAAAATATAGATTTATCTAAATTTTAAAATTATTTATTTTTTTAAATATAATAAAGCTAGTTTTAGATTTTATATATCTTGATAAAACTAAAACTTTTAATTATTTCTTTTACACCTTTTTTTTAATAAATATTGGGTTTTTTATTTACTTCACTTATATTTGCACTAATAAAAGTATATTAGAAAATTTTTAAAAAAATATATTTAAATAAATACAAAAAAACTATTTATAAATGTGTAAAAACAAAAAAAAAGTATCTTATTAATCAAAAAGTCTAGAAAAGAAAGTTATTTTAAAAATACAAATATATAATTTTAAAAAGGGGTAATTAAAAAATAAAATAAAGGAAGTTTTAAAAAAAATGTATCAAATCTAATCATTAATTAAATTTAAATAAAAATAAAAAATTTATTTATAAAAGTAGTTTAGTTATATACTTTAATTTATTTTTATATATTTGTAAACAGTTTTATAATATTTAATAAAAAATATTATATTATTTTAAATTGATATAATTATTAATAAATTAGTATTATTTATTGATTTATATTAGTTAAATAAAAAATAAAATTTTATTTTTATAAATAATAATACAATTCAGCTAAATTTTAGATAGTAAATAAAAACTATCAAATAATAAATTACTAAAAACTTGAATTAAGCTTTATAGTTTCTAAATTTAATTATTTTTAAATAATCAAAATTTAGTAACTAAAAATAATTTATAATTTTTTTGAAAATATAAATTAAAAACAATAAAAATACATTTAATATAAGACAGTAAATGTTTAAAGAGAGACCCATACTAGCCTCTATAACTTTAATCTATAAAAACAAAATTATACCAAAATTAGTTTTTATATTATTGGAATAATCTAATATAATATATTAAGTATATAATATCTTCTAAAAAATCTATAAAATCTAAAACTAATATATATAATTAATTATATGGCTGATAGTTGAATTTAGATAAAAAAGATTCTAATTTGTCTGCTATTAGATTTAAAATATTAGTTAAATAATTTTTATAAATTACTTATAACCAATCTTTTTTAATATAAGAAAATAAATAATATTATAGATTTAGTAATTTAAATTTTTAAATAAAATAATTAATAATTCACTAACTAAAGTTTAATAATAATCATAATTTTTTAAAACTGTGAGTTTCCTTTTAAGGCTTTAGGACATCTGTTGAAGGAAATAAATAAAAGGATAAATTAATAAACTAAGAGAATAATAATTTATTAGTAAAATTTTTAAATAAACGTTCTGAAGTTGGTAACAAGTTTAATAAATCCGATTATTAAAAAAAAGAAAAATTTTTAGAATTTAAACATCATAGTTTAAAAATATAATAACATATTTAATATTAAAGAATCTAAATTAAAAAATTGATATGGTTTGAAGATTGATATCTATTTTTAAGGAACTTATAAAATAATTCTAGTGTGTTTGTCAACTAGTCTTGTAAATACCTGAATAGTTGTATAGAATCTACAAAGTGAGTTGGTTAATAAAATTTAATAATATTAAAAATTTCTAATTACTAAAAATTAAAAATATATTTAGAATTAATTTATTGTAATTTATTTACTAAATTTTTTTTATATTACTAATTTCCTGAATTTGCAAATTATTTTCTAATATCTGATTTATACTGCAAGTATACTAGTTTAAGTTTTCGTTTTTGTCCAATATTTTGATATTTTAAAAAGATATCTTTTGTAATATAAAATTATTATTAATAATTTTTTAGATATTTTAGAGTTATTATTGTATAACTTTTATATTATATAAGTAAATAAAATTTTAAAAATATTTAAATATATGTAAGAATTTTATCAAAAATTGACTACTAAAAGGTTAGTAGTGTATTTAAAATAATTATTAATATAAAAAAAAAATTTAGTTAGTAAATCTTAATTTTTTATTTTGTTACTGGGTAATTTATAAAAAAGTAAGTTTAAATTTGTAGAATTTAAAGAATATCTAGAATCTGGTTTAAGTTATATTAAATATATTTAGTTTTTTATATTTTTTAATAAATAATAATATTTATTTAATAATATATTTGAGTGTACTAAGATAGAGATTATAAAAAAAATCTAATTTTAAAAAATATTAGAACAGATGTTAAGAAACTAGTAAAAGATTATTAAAGTTTTATTAAATTTTTTTTACTTTAAATAATATTTTAATTTTTGATGTTTATAATAGGTTATATTATCTTATTATAGTTTAGCTTTTACTTTTTCATAATTATGATAATTTTGAGGTAAATTTATTGGAGTGTATGTTTTTAGATTTTAGAAGTTGACTTTATATACTATATATGATTGATTATTAATATTTAGAAGTTTATAGTATTTAATATAATTTGCAATTTAATTAATTAATTGTAAATAATATTTTTAAATTAAATTATTAATATAAATTATGTTGATTCTAAATTCTATTATATCTTTTGTAAAATTTATAGCAGCTATTAAAAAAAAAAGAATTTTTTAAATAATTTCTTAAATATTATTAATAATTTGATCTTTTTACTATAGATTTAAATGTATTTTTTTTAGTGGAGTTAGAAGTAGAGTAAGTAATATATAAATATAATTTAATAACTTATTATAAATATAGGAAAGCAGGTTACTAACTATAATATATATTAACTAGATTTTTTTATTATTAAAGAAGTTAGTTAAATACAAACTATTTAATATATAAATTATAAAAATTATTATTCTATTTTATAATATTTATTTTTAGATAAAATTATTATTAGTTAAATTTCTTATATAATATATTAAATTTATATTACCTATTCTTCCCACTACTAATTAATAATATGTATTTTAGAATAAAGATATTCTTCATATAAATTATATTTTTTATAAAAAACATATATCAGACTTAACATATACACTAATTATTATAACAAATGTATAATATAATTAATAATACTATTATAATATAAATATTTAATAAATGGATAATTTAGAATATTAAAATTATAAATAATTTTTTTAAAATCAAAACTAAGTTTTTCTTTTATAATATTAATTTGATTCTAAAATATATATATAGATATATAGGAGCTAATAAAAGCTTTTATAAATCTTTCTAACTTAAAATATTTATTTATTAATTGTTACACCTGTGGCCTGGAGGTCACAGCAAGCTCACTCTGGCTTCTGTTTTTTAGTCCTATTGTTCAGGTTTTGATTTAGGGAAGTATGCTTGTTGTTGGGAATAGTAGAACTATTAGATAAAAAATGTAATAATAATAAAGGTGATAATGAATTATAAGTTTGTATTGTATTTGAGTTAATTGATGAAGAGTAAAAATTATTTATTAATCCTAATGATAGTCTTATATATATAATAATGTTTTATACAAATATTAATGATTATATATATTGTAAGATTGCTTATACGACTTGAATAAGCATGTGATGTTTTAAAAATTGTAAGGTCACTTTTGCTAAATTTATGATCATATAATATCATCATATAATATATAAATATAATAGTATAAGGATTTAAATAAGATGAATAAATATAGTACATAAATAATTAATTTTTTTATAAGAAATACAATAAAACAAAGCTGGGAACAATATAATATAAAATGTAGTATAAATAATTTATACTATTAAAATTATATATTTATAATATTATCTTCTTTTTTTAAGGAATAGGTTTTATATAAAACTGACTTCTAAAAAGAATCTATTTTTGTAAAATATAAAAATTTATATAGAAGTTGTGTTTTATGTAATTAAAATTATTTTATAAAATTAGTATCTAGCAGAGTTTGTATTTGGGCGGTTACGGTGCCCGCCCATATTTTGCGTTGCGGGCACCCGGACCGTACGGGTTGCCAAGAACCGGTTTTTTTTTGCGCCCAAAACCCGCCGGGTCAAAATCAAATGGGCACCCATTTACCAAGAAACCAGTAGGTTAAACCAATGGGCACCAGTTTTACCAAGAATTATCAGATTATATAATCAGATCACGTGATCACCAAAAATTTTATTATATAATTTTAATTTTAATTTTTTTAATTTAATTTTTTCAATTCTTTTATGAAAATAATTTAAAATTAGGTGTAGGAGATCTTAAAACACGCTAAAACAACTAGTACTTTTTTAACAAGTTTTTAAATTAAATTTAAGTAAATAAAATTAAGTGCTAAATTGTTTACAAACGAAAAATACGAATTGATTGATTTTTTTCTGAAAATTCAAAAGTTTTCAAAAAAATTTTGGATTTTGAAAAGTTTTTTTGATTTTATATTTTTTTGAAAACGTTTTGTCGAAAATATAGCTGAACATACCTCCATATATATGATGTATACGTATATGTTGTACATATTGTATATACGTATACATTATATATGTGTATATGTTGTACTATATATGTATATGTTGTATTATATATGTATATGTTGTATTATATATGTATATGTTGTATTATATATGTATATGTCGTACTATATATATATATATGGAGGTGTTGTTGAATTCTAGTTGTATTAATATATCTGTGTAAATGGGCATTTGTAAAAAACCTGCCCATCCAGTTAACCTGACCGTTTGGGCGCTGAAATGGGTGCCCAAAACCAAAAAAAAACCGGTAGATTATAGGCACCAGAACCGGGGTAAACGGTTGCTTGGCGGTGCAAAAAAAAAACCGTTTGGGCACCCACAACACAGTTTTTGGGCGGTGCCCATGGGCGAACCGGACCGGATACAAACTCTAGTATCTAGTATAAATATATTTTTAATACAAGTTGTTATTTTATATAAAACTTTTATTTATATAAATTATATAAAGTAAAAATAATATAAGTGAATAATATATAAAAAAATAGTAATTAAATTAAGTTAGTAGTTTAAAATTTAAATTTTAAAATATTTTTGCAAGAGGATAATTAATATATATTTAAAATTAAATATAAATATTAATAGAATAAGTAAAATAAAATAAATCTTCTTCTTATATTTAATAAAATTTTTATATTAATTATATTGAATATTTTAATATTCTAACTTTATATCTTATAAGTATTATATATAAAATAGTTATATTTATATAATTATATTTAACTATACCAATTATATTATCTATACTAAGAATAGTTAAAAAGATTATTTAACTAATTTTTATAAATTTATTTTTTTAACTAAAAATAAATTTTATTAATATAATATAATAGATTGTTTAAATTGAAAATTAGATGAAAAAGAGAAAAAGTTAAAAGCTTTGGAAAAAAAATAAATAATTATTTAATAAGAGTAGATTTTTATTTAATAAAAAGTAACTAAGCTTTAAGCTAAAGTAATTTAAAAAAAAAAAGAATTAAAATAATTAAAATTAAAATATTATAAAATAATTATTTATAATAGCGTACTTTATAAATAAGGGTTAATTAAAAAAGAAAGATTAAAAAAAAAAAATAAAATAAAAGTTAAGTAAGTTTCTAAAAATTTAAAAAAATTTAAAAAAAAATTGTTAATATTAGTTTTAAGAATTTTTAATTTTGATTATATTAATTTTTTATAATTTTAATTTGAAATTAGATTTTTTCTTGGTTTTTTATATTTTTATTTTATAAGTAATAATATAGTTTTTTGATTAAAGTAAATTTAGATAATTTTTAGGGGTATATTATTTTCTAGAATTTAAGAGTTATCTTAGAATCTATAAGGTGGTGACTATCTAATAAAATATTTATTTTTTTAATTAAATTTATTTAAGATTTTTTTAAATTTGTATTCTATGTGATTTTTAAGTTTTAGTTTTTTATTATCTAAATTTTCTTTTAAGCTTTTAGGAGCTAGTTCTAGGAGTGAGATATGGAATGATTAATGAATGTATATAGGTTTTGGAATTTTTAATTTAAAAATATTATCACTGAATTTCTTTATAATTGTGAAGAATCTATATTTTTAATAGTCGAATTTTTTACTTTAACATCTTTTTTATTTGATGTATTTAATAAGTAGATATATTTTTTTTTTTTTTTTTAAAAGTAATACTTCCATTCTCTTCTAATTATAATAATATGATATTCGTTCTATTATAAATTGGAGGTTTTTTTGAAAATTTTCATAAAAATTCTTCATATTTCTGATGTATTTATCTGCTTAAGGAACTATTTCTTTAAATATTAAAAACAATAATATTACCATTAAATTCCAACCTTTAAGTATTTTATATAGAGTATATTTCATAATTAAATACTTAGATATATTGTATATAAATTTAAAATTAAGAAACAGTTTAACCCAATTATTTTATACAATATTTAAAAAATTACATAACTATATTTTTATTATCTAAATAATTTGTTTGGTTGTTTTATTTATCTAAATATATTCTTTGGTAACAATATTAATTTTAGTTTTAATTTGATTTCTAATTAAATTCCAGAATTTATTAAAAAACAAAATATCTCTATCACAAATATATTTAACTTATAATTTATATTAACTAATTTATTTATTATAAACTTATTCAAGTTCTTCTATAAATTATTTAAAATTTTATAATTTTAAGATTATTATTTTACTAAACTTATAAATAATAACTAGTACTTTATTATATATAATATTAATAAAAAGATTTTAAAATTTCAGCATTCCTTAAATAAAATTATAAAAAATAACTTAAAATAATATTAATAATATATTATAAAATTAAAATTTATTATAAAGTAAATATTAACTAAATTTGTTTTTATAATATATATTACAAATTTTAATATATTGTTTAATATATTGTTATATTTATAGTTAAAAGTATTCTTTGGTTAGGAGTTCTTAAATTTATTTAACTTTTAAATATCTATGAGTTAATATGTTGTGGTATTATTTGATAAGTTTCTGCTAAAGGTTTTTAATAGAGATATAATAAAGGTTTTTAAAAAAAATAATTCTATATTTAATAATAAAATATTCTAGGATGTTTAAATTATTAAAAAAAATTCAAATAATTATTAGATATTATTTATAACTTTTTTTTAATTCTTAAATAAACTAGTTATCTAATGTATGAAAGGTAATATTAAGAATTTTATTAATAATAATTTTTTTAAATAATTTTTTTTTAAAGATTACTTTTTTATCTAGTTATACTCCTAATATTAGATTAAATCTTTTACTAATTATATCTATTTTTAAATTTTCTTTACCTTTATAATATATAATTTTTATATTATATTTGTTAAATATTTTTTACTAATAAATTTGTTATTTACTAAATTTTTTAATAATAAAAAAAAAGGTAAAGTTCTTATAATCCAAATATATAGTAAAAGATTTTTTAATTTATAAATATATTTTTTATATTTTATAAGCTTATACAATAGTTATAAGCTTTTTATTATAAATCAAATATCTAAATTCTATAGCATCAAATTTGTGAGATAAGTAAGCAATAGGATACCATTTATTATTAAAATGTAATTAATATAAATACATATTTAATATTATATCAAAAACATTAGTCTCAATTTTGATAAATAATTTTAAATTATAAAATTGAAATATAAATATTAAAAGAAATAATTATTTTAATATCTTAAAAATATTAATTTAATTAAAAATTATATCAAATTTAATTTTTATTTTAGTAAGCTTGGTTAAAGCAGCTAACATGTAACTATACTGTTTAATAAAATATCAATAATAATTACATAATCCTAAAAAAAATTAAATATTTTTAATAATTTCAGACTATAACCAGTTTTAAATAGCTTATATTTGTTACAGACCTACGGTCTTAACAGTACAATTACTTGTACCCTGTTTTATGCTATATTGTTCCCAATTTTGCTTATTGTATTTCCTATATGGTACCTATTTCCCATATACTTATACTTACTTGTTTTGTTTATTAACCTTTATTCCCTGATTTTTGTATATCACGTGCATAAGTGACCAAGTACACTTACATGCAGATGCAAGTAGACGACTAACTTACACACATACACGTATAAACAAACATACATATAATCTTAATTGTATAAAACATCATTATGTATATAAGACTAGCATTTAAAACCAGTGCGAGGAAAATCAAGTTGTACCAAGGAACCACCCAGCCTTAGCCGGGGAAAAAATTTTCAAGGTCACCGTCATCAAATATCCAATATATCTAAATTATTCATCCTCAAATCAATATAATCCTTAAGTCAGGTTAAGGTTTTTTTTTTTTTTAATTAATAAACAAATTTATTAGTTGATAATTTTTTAAATTTTTAATTATCAATCCAATAAAAAAATTATACTCTTAATAATTTTATAGTATTAAAATTAATAATATAAATTTATTTAATATAAAAAAAAGAGAGTAAATAATTAAAAAGTTCATAATATAAATATATATTAATATTATTAAAATATTACTATAAATAAGAAAATATATGATGTTTAAAATAAAAAAAAATTAATATTACTTATATTTAAAATATATACTAATACTATTAAAATATCAACACAATCAAGAAAACATATTATTTAAACTAAAAATAAGAATACTACCATCTATATATAAAAATATTAAATATAATAATCCCTAACTTTATTTTGTTACCTTAAACTTTTAATTATTAGAATTTTTATAAACCCTATATTCCTCTTTTTTTTTTTAATTAACTTAGGCAATTTTTAAAATAGTACTCTCTCTTCTTCTATATTTTGCTTTTTTTATTCTTGTTCTTTTTATTTTTCATTTTTTTCATTTTTTTTTTTTAATATTTCAAAATTAGTTGATTTTATTTTTTCTAATATTACCGGCAAAACTAGTCCTCTTTTCTGAAATTGTTATATATATATAAAAAGATAATAACTATTTCTTTTAATAAATTCTTAAATAGTAAAATTTTTTTAAACTTAATTTCAATTTTTAATTAAATATTTAAGTTTTTTTAATTTAATTTTTTTTTTTTCTTTATTCTTTTTTTTTTCTAATTATTTAAAAAACACCTTTATTATTATAACTTTTTTAATAATTAAAGCAAATATTTTATTCTAATAATAATAAATAATATTTTAAATTAAATTAAAAATTTTTTTAAAAATAGTAAAAATAAAAAAAATTATTAAAATATTTTATATTATTTTAATTAATTTAGAATATTTATTTTTATTTAATTACTAAAATAATAAAATATTTTTCTTTAAAAGATTAGTAGATATTTTGCAGTAAATTTTTAATTTTATAAATTTAATAAAAATTTAACCAAATTTTACAAAGCCAAAAAAATTTTTATATAAATATTAATCATTAGTTAAAAATATTATTTCTTTATTCTTATTATTATTATAATTAGTTAATTTATTATAATTTTCCATATAATATTATTAAAATTTATTATAATAATTTTTTTTAAAATTTATACTCTATACTTTATATTTATTAAATTTGATAGTAAAGTTTAGATAATTTTTAAAATTATAAAGCAAACTAATTAAGAAATAAATTTTTAAATAATATTTTTTCAATTTCACTTTAATAAATTAAATAATTTTAAAAATATTAAATTTTTATAATTTAGTTTATATTTTAAAAACATCTTTTATATTATTAAGATAATTAAATAATTTATTATAAATTTTTCAAGCTTAATAAATTATAATATTTTTAATATATAAAATAAGATTTGTATATTAATAAAATAATTAAAAAAAAGTTATAATTTATTTAATTTACTTTCATTTATTAAAAATAAGAATAAGATTGGTAAATTTTAAGTATTTACAGTTAAATATCTATATTAAAAAAATATTATAAAAACAAAAAATGTAAATTAATATTTAAATAAATAAATTTTAGTAAATTAAAATATTTTTAATAAAAATAATAAATTTATTATCCTAAGTAACTTAAAATATTTTAAATTTTTTAAATTATAAAATATTTTTAATAATAATTTTTATTAGAGAACAAATTTATTTTAAATATATATTAATATTAGTATATTTTATTATAATAATAAAATTTTAATAAGCTTTTATTTTATAAAAAATTTTTATAAAACCTTCTTTTATTTTATTTACTCTAGTTAATTCAGTGTTAATAAAAATTTATAAAATATTAATTTCTTTATCAAAAAAAATTTTAATATTTAATATAAACTCTTTATAGATAAGTTAAATAATATAAATTAAATAAAATATTTATATTTTAAAAGCTTTCCAACCATATTTAATTAACTATTTAATCTTATATATTAACTTTTGATTAAAAATTTTATTATTATTAGTATTATTAGTAATTAAATTAAAAAGCCTTAACTTAAATTTAAAATTATTAAATATTTTTATTACAATTTTAACAAAAATACTTTTTATATAAAAATTTTTAATATTTTTAAATTTTAATAAAACATTTTGTAGTTTTTAATTAATATTAATAAAATAACCAATAATAATTATAAAAGAAAGATAATTTATAAAAGTTTAATAATTTACCATTAACAAAATTTTTATTATTAATAGTAAAGTTTTTAAAAAATTTTATTTTATTTTTTTTTATAATTCTATCAACTTTTTTTTAATATAATACGCCGATAATATTTTTATAGAAAATTTAAAAAATTTAAAAAATAATTATAAATATAAATTATTAATAGTATTAAAACTTATATTAAATAAAAAAATTGTTTTTAAATATTTAAAAAAAAATAATTTTTAATTATACAATAAAACTTAATTTAAAATAATAAATTTTTATTTTTATTTTATTATTGTTAGTATACTTTTAATTTAAAATAAAACTACAACTAACTTTAAATAAAATTAGTATTATACTAGATATCAAAATTAAGGCCATATTTCAAATAAAAATAATTTATTATTTAGTTCTTTTTAATTTCTTATATTTCTGGCTTTCATAATACCCATTTATAATTTAAATACTACCACCTAATACCAAAAAATATTAAACCAAATCTTAACAAATTTTACAAATAAATTTTAATTTACTAGTTTTCACATAAATAACTTAGTAAAAATAATTCCATACTTTTAATATTCAATAATTTAAATCCTATTATAGATGTGGTGTTTTATTTACTCCAATAATTAACTCAAAATAAGGAGTTATATTATACCAAACAATAAATTTCAATTTTTTTTTAATTTCAAAAATATAATAATTATTACAGATAAAAAAAAGTAAATTATTATTACAGATTAAAACAACTTCATTAAATAAAACTTAAAAAATTAAAATCATATTTAAAAAAATATAAATTACAAAAATAGTTAAATTTTAAAATTAAGTTTAAAAAACTAGATTTAAAAAGTTAGATATTTAAAATTTCTTATAATATAATATTTTAGTTTTATTAATATATTTTTAAAAACAGAACTGATATTTTTTATAGTTAAGATTTTCATATTTTCAACTTTATAATTATCACATTACATACAAAATCCCATTTTAATTAAATAGAACACTTCAACAAGTATAAAACAAAATATAATAATATTTTTTAAATACAAAAATAAAAAATTACTATTATAAACAAAAAATAATTAATATTTATTTCTTTTAAAAATAGAGATATAAGATTTATTTTATTCAAAAATATTAATTTTAATTCAAACCATCAACTTTAATTCTCAACATCAATTCATAAATACATACTAATATAATAAAAAGAGTAACTAAAATATATTATTTTTTTAAAAAAAACAAAATTAAAAACAAATTTGAAATTATATTTCTATTTTTTATTTTAAAATTTATTAATTAATATAGTTTTTATAAATAAAAGTTTTATCAGCCTTTTTTCTTCTTTATTACTAAAAGATAATATTACCCCTAAACTTAAATTTTTGTTATTTTTACTTCCACTTTTATTTTTTTAGTTTTTTCTATTTTTTGCTTTATAATTATTAAACTCTGAATTAAATTTATTATCTAATTTGCTTATTTTGGAATTAGCCGATTTTGTTTTTTTAGAATTTACAATTAAAAAGTCTGAACTTTCATTTTCTACTTTTTTTTTTCTTTTTACTTTTTATTTTAACTTTTTTTTTTTTAATCTTTTTTATAAAGTTTATTATTTTACTTTTACTAGTAAATATTCTATTTTATAAATTATATTTTTTTTTAAGATTAAAAGATTTACTAAGTTTTTTTTTGATTTTAGACTTAGACTTTTTTTTTTTTAACTTGATAGTAGGTAGTGTATTATATTCTTTCTTTTAATTAAATTTGGTAAAATCAAGTTTTGATTTTAGGGATGTTTTATATTTTGTTTTAATTATATTTTCTAAAATTTATCTTCTTGTATTTGATATGTTTTTTTATTTATTATTTTCTAATAATTTTTTTATAGTTTGATTTTTATTTATAATATTTTAGTACTTTAATTTATTTTTAATTATTTTTTAGTTTGTAAGCTTTGTTTTAAATTTTTTTTAATATTTATTTGATGTTAGGAAAACCTTTCTTTATTATTAGTATATATTTATAATAAGAATCAAATAAATGATTCTATTAACTCCTGAATGTTTAGAAGAACTTATTTTGTTGCTTATAATATTACTAATTTATTTTTTTTTAAAAAATCTAGCCTTTAGCGCTATAAAGGTTAAAATATTAATTTTTTAAATTAAGTAGAATACTAGAATAAAGAAAGTTGGATATAAAAGATATTAGAAAATTTAAAAAATATTAAAATAATTCTAAATTATTTTAAATTTAGTAAATATAAAGAATAGAAGGTAAATAACTTTACACTCTTAATAAATAAATTTATTTATTAATAATATGAAAATAGTTATAGAACTATAATCTTATAGTTTTTTATATTAGTTATAATATTATATATACAATTATATAATATAAATAGATAGGATATGTAAGATCTTGTTTTTATAAGATTATAAAATTTTATCTTTATTTAAACCTATACTCTTATTTAGTAAATATATATTTAAATTTAATTTTAAATTTGTTTATTTAGGCTATGTTCTAATTTTACAAAATCAAGAAATTATAGTCTTTATCAATGTAAAATAGTTAATAAATATAAGCTATTTTATAACAATTTTTTACTTTTTTACCCTTATTTTTTATAATTACAAATTTTTAATTTCTATTTTTTTATAGTCTATCGATCCTCAGGTTTAGTATATTTTCAAAGAATAAAATAATTAATAAAAATAAAGTTAATAAAATTATAATTTTTATTATAAAGTTATTGGTATTTAAAAAAAGAGTGTTTGCAAAAAAGGTTTTATTAATAATAGTAGTAGGGAAAATAGTAATTAAAACTAAATTATAATAAAAAATTTTATATTAATATAATATTTTTAAATTTATTCTTATTTTAAGAGCTAATATATTTAATAATGTAGGTAATTTAAGAATATAAATAGTATTAAAAAAATAATAATAAACTTTTTATTCAAAAAAGACTTTTTTAATATTTAGTTTGCAAATTATGTATAAATATAAAGTCTGATATATGATAAAATAAAAAAGTCTTTGAGATTCTATAAATAATTACTAAAAGCTTTGTAATAGATTTTTTTAATAATAAGAATTTATTTCCAAATATATTTTCATATTATTAGTATATATTTTAATTATTTTATTTTATAAAAGCCGTCTTTGTTTAAGAAAATGATATAATGCGATAAGATGGTATATTAAAAGTTAATTTTATTAATTATATTATCCTTTAAAAAAAAGACTTTGACATTGTTAAAAATATATATTAATAAGTAAATAGAAGTGATTATATAATATATTTAAATAAAAATATTATTATAGCTGATCTTTCGGATTTTATACAATTATAATGTATAGATAACAAAAATATAGTTTAAAAATTTTAATTTTTAAATATGGAATATTTAATTCTATTTTATATAAAAGTTTTATTTAAATATAATTATTTCTATTATTGGTTTAAAAAACATTAGACAAATAATAATAATTAAAATATTAAGTTATTTAAATTTCCAATATTAATAAGTAAATATTTTATATATTAAATAGAAAATACAAGGTTTATAGCAGTATATAAAAAATTTAATATAATAATAGTTTGATAATTAGGTTATATTTATAAATATAAAGCAAATATTATAGATAATATAATAAGATAAAATATATAACAAGCTTATTTAAGAAAGGTTGTAAGTCATAATCCAGATTAGTAAACTGTTAATTTAAAAATTTAGAGTAAATTTCTATAGATTATAAAAACTTTAACTAGCCCTTTATTTAGTTTTCTATATACATTTATAGTATTAGTTTAAAGAATAGTATATAATACTACAATAATCAAAAATCCTATCATTACTATACTTACTTTTATTTAACATGCTGACTATGCCATTATTTTAGGTGGTTATACATTTTTTTAATCTATATTATATTATTTAAAATTTACCTAGTCTTATATTCGGAGTTTTGGTCTTTAAATATAATTATTTAAACTTAAAGTAGATTTAATGAAATAATTTTAAGTACTTTAATATTTATAGTTTTTTTATTACCTTTTTATAATATAATACTTTTATATATATTCTTATCATATAGTAGTTTGTTTGCGGACTTCTTTTCAAATCATAAGTATATATTTATAAAAGAGGCTACTAAAACGAGGATTTACTGACCTAATTTGGTGAATATACCGGTACCGAATCAGTGTAAAAATGAATTGTATATTGGGGTTTTAATACTAGTTTGATATTATTATTATTATTATTTTTTTTGGTAAAAAAACCGGGTTGGTGAGGCCTAAATTAATTTACCGGATCAAAAAAATTTTTCTGCCTCGTTCCTCGGCATCATCGCATTATTTAAAACGCTGTATAAGACTATTATTAAGATTGATAAATAGTTCTTATTTTTCATTGGTTAACTCAAATACAATATAGACTTATAATTTATTATAATTTTTATTATTATTATATATCTTATATATTATTCTTTAATATCTCGTAGCATATATATTTTCAGATTTGAGAATCTAGATATCTTAAAGTAAAAAATCAATGTTTGGTTAAATGGATTTGATTAAAGTGTAATATTTTGACCGATCTTACTCAGACCTGAAGGAGAAGCATATATATATCGATAATAGAATTTGATTTTAAAAATTTTATTATATCAGAGTATGAGATAACAAACAACGAAGAAGACTACACACCTTTTTACAATCTATTCCAATATTAATATAAACCAATTACTCATCAAATTAACCAAATTAACGAATATTCCAGAAAACAATTAAGAGAAGTATCATTCCTATTTAAATTAAAACTAACCATAAACTTACTAAACAAAGAAAATGATATCTTTTGAAAAAATGATAAGTTATATATTAATATTGGTATTTAAGTCAATGAAAAACTAGCCATATTAACAAAAAAATCTAAGAACAAACCTACAAATATCATATTTACAGATAATTCCAGATATTTAAAAAATTTAAAAATTATGATATAAATACTAAAACAAATTACAATAACCACCTACACTCATACTGGAATTTATACAGCAGCAGAAAAACACATTCCCATAAACAAAAATAAAAACTTTGGATTATTAGAATCAAACCACCTAAAACTACCATATAAAAATAAAATATGCTTTAAGTTTATCCTAAAAAAAAAAAGTAAAAAACATTAATTACTATTAAAAAATCCTAATAAAGATCCTAGTAATAATAACTTAATTTTTAGTAATAATAATAAATTTATTAATTATAGAAATAATTAACAAAACATTTTTTATAATAATATTAAATTACCAAAACCTATTAAATTTAAAAATTTTTTTATAAAATTTGATCAATTTCTTAGATAACTTAGCAACATTTTCTATTTCCGATTTAAAGATTTTTTTAATAATAAATATAAAATCCACTACGCATCTTTTTTTTTTGAAGAAATTATTTTTAATATTTATAATATATATTATAAAAAGTATGATGAAAGTATTTTTTATTAATAATATTATGAAATTTTTGATATTATTTTAATCTTTATTAATTATATTGCTTTTACTAAATTTCTCAAACAGATTTGTGGATATAAAAATAAGTAAGAAGAAATTTTCTGTAAATTTTATAAATTTTAATAGAAAGGATTAACAAAAAACTATTTTTAAAAACTTGATTAATATATCTTTTTTATAGATTATAATGATAAATAATTATTTTATTATATTAAAGAAGGATTTAAATTTCAATAAAAACAAAAAATCATATAATAAAAAACTATTAATAAAAAACTTATTTATAAAGAAATATAATTTTTTATTATTAAACTTAATAATGCCTTCTATAAAGACAATAAAGCTAATATGATATAATTTAAAATATTAGAATAATTTAACCCAAAAAATTAACAAACTTATTAAAACAACCAACCCTACAATAAAACAAAATATTAGAATATTTATAAATTTAATTAAAAATAATTAAAATTTAATAATAAACTTTAAAACTAATAGCAATAAAATGACTAAAAATAAATTTTAAAATTATTTATAGATTAATTCCTATGGAGCTAGGAGCTACTCAGAATTAATATAAATTATAATATAATAAACCTTTAAAATCTAATAAATTTATTTGTTTCAAATATAATAAGGAAGGACATATAGCCAAAAACTACAAATAGAATTAACCCCAAAAAAAATGGTAATTTAAACAAATTTGTATTATAAATCATAAAGAACCATATAAATAATACAAAATTTATATCAAATTTGAATACAAAAATGAATATTAAGAATTTGAATTAAAATAAGAACTTGATAGAATTTTTAATATTATTATCAATTAAACTATCCCTGGAAAAAACTTCTTTGAAACCATTCTTCAATGAATTCGTAATATCATAAGCAATATTTAAATTAATTAATAAACTCAAAATAAAATAACAAAAGAAATATTATAAACTATTATTCAATTTAAAAAATCAATAAAAAAAGATTGGCAAATAGAAGCTATGTTCCTCAACCAAAATACTTTTGAAACATTAAACACAGAACAGAAATATATTATACCCCCCAAACAGTTTAATTTATCTATTATCAAAAAATATTATTGGATTTGGAATAATTTTTTTTTAGGATGATATTTATAATATATTCAAAACTTAACCAATAATCTAAGACAAGAATACTAATATTAAAATAAAATATAAAGTCAATTTATTTTTAAAAATTTTAGATTTTATTAATTTAAAATTTATTTTAAAAAATAATTTCGAATTACTTACAATAAGGAAGAATAATAAAATACTTTAAACTACAATTTTTATAAAAAAATATTTATAAAAGAAGATAAATTAATTAAATAATATCTAAAAGAACAATATAATTAATATTTAGATTTAAGAAAAAATAATAGATTTTTTAAATATAAAAACTTAAAAATATAGATTTTTGAAATATGTTTTATAAAATATAAAAATTGAAAATATTACTTATATAAAACCTATAACCTTAATAAGTTAGAAAATGTTTACACTTCTTGTATTGATAATATTCCTATGAAAAAATTTCATTTTATAAAACAATTCTAATGAAGTTTTTATAAATTTTATTAATATACTACCTATCTTACTATAATTATTAAGTATAGTATAGAATTTGCCAAAAACTTTAACAATTATTAGAATATTATAAAAAAAAAAAAAACCCCTGTAAAAAAACCAAAACTGATAGTTATCTAATCTAAATAATACAATAATATTAGTAAATATATGATGTATAAATAAAAATTTAAATACATAATATATATTGGATATCTTACCATATATAAACATCATACATAAAAATGGATAATTTATACTAAAAACCAATTATGAAACCAGATAATCACCAAGAAATATAAAAAAAAAAGACTTTATTGGATTCCGAATATTTTATTAAGAGTATACTTACTTTCTAAAACTTTAATAATATTTTTAGAATAATAAAAAAAATTATATTATTTTATTATCTAATCTTTATTTAGTTTATTTAAATATTAATATATTGATTATAAACTACTAATAGAGGTAGAAATTATAAGAAATATCATAAATTTAATTAATAAATTTTTAAATTAAAAAAGTTTTGGATTTTGATGTATTTCAAATAATCTAGCTTAAACTTTGTTAAAAAAAAATTAAATAAAATATTTAACAAAATTATTAAATAATATTTTAATATTTTTTATATAATTAATGGAAATTTTATTAAAGTTTTTGCTAATAATAAAACAGAAATTATTTATATTTTAAAAAATTATATTAAAAAATATATATTATTTATATTTTGTAAATTAATATACTATAATGTTATAGTTTTTGGAGGAAGTTCTTTTGGAACAATCAGATATGAAATTATTATTATTTTTATTATCAATAATTATTTTAAAAAAAGAATAGTTGACATCCTTGATTTTAAAAATAATGATCTTATTTTAAAATATGACTAGTTATAGAATTATGATCTAGAAATTAGTTTTTAATTATAAACCATCAAATTCACCAGATGTAACTATTAGATTACTTAAAAATGCTTTAAAACTAGGATTTAAAAAAAAGAAATATATTTATAACTAATAGAATATTTTTCTAATAAAAAAATCTATCATTAATCCCGAAATAAGTCTAATATTTTTAAATATATATAAATCAAAGCCAAAAATATCTATAAAATTATTAAAAAAATTATTAAAGATATTATTACTAAAATTCCCAAATAGATCCCTAAATAGATTAAAACTTTTAAAAAATTATCCAATAAAAACATTTTATTTTAATTTAATAAATTTATTTATAAAATATTATTTAAAAAAAATATTATATTAAAATTTATATCTATTTATATATATACTCAAAAAAAATTAAAAATATTATAAAAATATTTTAAAAAAAACCTATATAAAGAATATATCTAACCTTTTTAATCTTCAGTAAAACACCTTATTTTATTCATACCCAAAAAAAACAGTAAATTATAAATATATATTAATTATTAAAGTTTTAACAATATTATTATAAAAAATCAAATTGGATTATCTTTTATTTTTAAATTTTTAGACTGATTATAAGGAACTAAATAATTTACTGAATTAAATATTATAATTAAATATTATAATTTATAAATTATATTTAAAAATATTTAAAAAACCACCTTTAAATATAAATATAAATTATTTAAATATATAATTATGTTTATAAGATTGATTAATATTTTTGTATTCTTTTAAACTTTTATAAATCATATTTTTAAAAATTATATTAATAAAATATATATTATCTATTTAGATAACATATTAATCTATAATTATAATTTAGAAAAACATTATAAATATATTATACTCATCTTAAAAACACTTGATAAATATAATCTCAAGATTTAATTTAAAAAAATAAAATTTAAAATTATTAAATACAAATTTCTTAAAACCATAATTATAATTAATAAAATTTAAATAAACTTAAAGAAAGTTTAAACTATTTAAAATTAACCAATACTTAAAACAATTAAAAATATCTAATTTTTTTTAAAATTATATAATTATTATCAACAATTTATTAAATAATACAGTTATATATTAGTAGCTTTAACAAAGCTTATTAAAATAAAAACTAAATTTAATATAATTTTTAATCAAATTTATATTTTCAATATATTAAAATAATTAATTTTTTTAATACTAATACTCTAATTATATGATTTAAAATTACCTATTAAAATTGAAATTAATGTTTTAAATATTATATTAAGTATATGCTTATACCAATTATATTTTAATAATAAATAGTATCTTATTATATACTTATTTTATAAATTTGATATTACAGAATTTAGATACTTAATTTATAACAAAAAATTTATAAAAATTATTTATACTTGTAAAATATAAAAAATATACCTATAAATAAAAGAACTTTTTACTATATATTTTGATTATAAGAATTTTACCTTTTTTTTATTATTAAAAGAATTTAGCAAATAATAAATCTACTGGTGGGAACTTCTTAATAAATATAATATAAAAATTATATATTATAAAGATAAAGAAAATTTAGAAGTAGATATTATTAATAAAAAATTTAATTTAATGACAGGAATATAACTTAATAAAGGAGCAATTTTTTAAAAAAAATTATTTAAAGATATTATTATTAATTAAATTTTTAATATTATTTTTTATATATTTAATAATTAATTTATTTAGAAATTAAAAGGAAACTATAAATAATATTTAATAACTATTTAAATCTTATTTAATAATTTAAACATACTAGAATATTTTACTATTAAATATGGAATTATTTTTTTTCAAAATTTTTACTACATTTTTATCAAAGACTTTTAGTAGAAACTTATTAAGTAATATTATAATATATTAATTTATAAATATTTAAAAATTAAACAAACTTAAAAACTTTTAATTAAAAAATACTTTTGGCCTTAAATATGATAATATATTAAATAATATATTAAAATTTATAATATATATTACAAAAACAAACTAATATAATATTTATTTTATAAAAAATTATAATTTTATAATATATTATTAGCATTTTTCCAAGTTATTTTTTACAATTTTATATAAGGAATATTAAAATCTCAAAATTTATTTATTAATACTATCTATGACAAACTACTAATTATTATTTATAAATTTAGTAAAATAACAATCCTAAAATTATAAAATTTCAAATAATCTATAGAAAAACTTGAATAAGTTTATAATAAATAAATATTTAATTAATATAATTTATAAGTTAAGTATATTTACAATAGAGATATCTTATTTTTTAATAAATTCTAAAATTTAATTAAAAACTAGACTAGAATTAAGATTAATATTACTAATAAAAAATATACTTAAATAAATAGAGTAACTAAATAAATCATTTAAATAATAGAAATATGATTATATAATTTCTTGAATATTATATAAAACAATTAGGTTAAGTTATTTTTTAATTTTAAATTTACTTATAATATTTTTAAATACTTAATTATAAAATACATTTTTTATAAAGTATTTAAAAAATAGAACCTAATAATTATACTTTTATCTTTAATACCCAGAGAAATAGTTCCTTAAATAAATAAATATATTAAAAATATAAGGAATTTTTACAAGAATTTTTAAAAAAACCTCCAATTTATGACAAAACAAATATTATATTATTATAATTAAAAAAGAATGGAAGTATTATTTTTGAAAGAAAGAGATAAAGTATACCTGTTTGCTAAATATATTAAATGAAAAGGACACTAAAATAAAAGGCTTAATTATTAGAAATATGGATCTTTCACAATCACAAAAAAATTCAATAATAATATTTTTAAATTTGAAATCCCAAAACCTATATATATTCATCAATCATTTCATATTTCACTTTTAAAACCAGTCCCTAAAGATTTAAAAAAAATTTTAAATGATAAAAAACTAAAACTCAAAAACTACATAGAGTATAAATTCAAAAAAATTTTAAATAAATCTAATAAAAAAAATAAGTACCTCATTAAATAATCACCACCTTATAGACTATAGAATGATTCTTAAATCCCAAAAAATAATATATTTTTTAAAATTATTTAAACCTATTTTAATTAGAAAATTACATCACAATTTATAAAACATAAACGCGGAAAACCAAAAAAACAAAAATAAAATTATTAACTAAATAAAAATAATATTATTAAATAACTCTTAATAAATTTTTTTTATCTCTTTTTTAATAACTATTATATTTGTATTACTTTATAATTTAATTTTTTTGTTTATTATATCTTTTTTATTTAATAGATCCCCTTTATGAATAATAATTTCAAAATACTTTAATTCTAAACTATTTTAATTTTTTTTATTTTCATATTAATTAAGTAAATAATTTAATTTACTTCTCTTCTAATTTTTTTATTTTTTTTTTATTTTTGTCTAATTAACAACTTAGTTGGTTTATTATAAAAATATCAGCTAAATCCATTTAAAAATTTAAAATAATACTTACAAGAATTAACTACACAATTTTTTTACCTATTCCAAATACAAATAGAGTAATTCCGATAACCCGATATAACTATACAAAAATAATTGTTTCTAGCACAATACTTACATAAAAAAAAAAAAAAACAGGAACTCCAAATTTTTTAATATAATTAGTTAAAGTACTATAACACTGATNTTACATAAAAAAAAAAAAAAACAGGAACTCCAAATTTTTTAATATAATTAGTTAAAGTACTATAACACTGATAAGTAGAATTCTGTTTTTGATAATATTTTACTAGTATTTGTATTTGATTTTAGATATGTGTTAATTACTCTTTTATAAAAATATTTTAAAATTTAAATTTTAAGTTATTATTTTAATTTAATTATTATCTTTTTATACTTTATTTGTTTATATTATTTTTATTTTATATAAAATAATAACTTATACTAAAAATATATTTATGCTAGATATTAACTTTATAAAGTAGTCTTGATTATATAGAACATAATTTCTACATAAATCTCTACATTTTATAAAAATAGAGTCCTTATAGAAGCCCATTTCTGCACGAAACTTGTTCTTTGAAAGAAGGAGATAGTGTCAGGCCTCGCTTATGTCAGGCGTGGCGCGGGCTGTGGCGTGTAGCTGTGACAATGATATGGATATAAAATTTTTGGACTTTATGATTTGTTTATATGCCTTATAATTAGAGTATTGTTTGATATTGCTGATAATTTCTTGTTTTAAGTTTATATATATATAGATATCCTTATAGATAATAAAGATCAATTTTTTCTTTATTAATTTAAATCTGTTCTTTATTATATATTATTTTTTATATTTTTTTATTTAAGGTTTAATATTTTAATAAATTATACCTTTATTTAATTTTTTTTTTTTTCATCATGTATAAGTGAAAGTTTGTGAGCATCTAAATACTCAAAAAAAAGATATATAATTTTATACTTTAGCTTATAACGATATTATGATGAATAGAATAATTTTATTTTAATTATTTTAATTAGAAAAAATCCTTTATATCCTACTATTTAGTAAGTATTAGTCCTGTACAGCCTTTTACACTACTTTAAAAATTGAAGAAAATGATTTAGCTTATAGTATAACAACAGAATATATTAAAATAATTAATCAATTTAATATGTACCATAATAAGAGGAAAAAGCTTAGTACTTAACTTAACTAAATTAAATTATATATCATTATGAATATAAAAATTTTTAAAAACCAAAAAATATATTAGATTTTTTTTGTATTTAATTTACTATAAGATATTATAGTTAATTAGGCTGTATTATACATTATATAAGTTATAATAAAAAAGTATATAAAAGTGTTTATAATTTAGAAATTGTTTAAAAGATTATTAATTAAATATTTTAAAAATTTTAATAAAAAAGAAATAATAGAGAATATTATTTATAAAATTAAATAAGATAGTAAAATATTTAATTATATAATTTACTTTAACTTACTATATAATAAGCTACTAAAATAAAATGATAAAATTTTTTATTTCCTTTATTATAAAAAATTAAAAAAAAAAATTTAAAAGGTTATTATATTTACTTTATAGTGATCTGCCTTTTTGAGCGAACTTATAAAATTAGTAATTAGAATTAAAAAGTTTTAAGAAGTATTTAATTTAATTTATTTTTGCTTAGAATTTTATATAGATAATATTTTGTAATGTTTTACATAAAGATCTGCAGTTGATTTATACTTAGATATAATAGATCTCAATATATTTAAAGTTAAAAATATTTTTGTAAAAAAATTTAAAAAATAAAAAAAAAAAAAATGTTGTTTTAAATACAAAAGAAAAAATTATATGGTATGTGATTGTTGACAAAGTATTGTGAGTGGAAGAAATTAAGAATAATAAAGAAAATAGATTTAATATTAAAATTTTTAATATTAGGAGAAATAGATAAATTTAGGTTATAGTTAGGTATAGTATATTATAGTAATCTACTACTAATTAATTACTTATTTTATTTTATAATTAAAATTAATATTATTTAAAATAATAATTCTATATTAATTAAAATATTATTAAATTATAATGTTTTGTTAAATTTTATATTTATGTGATTTGTTACAAGAAAAAAGATTTTAATGAAAATAAAAAATACTTACATCTTACTAGAATTATTTAATAAGATTATAGTTACTAATAAAAGCATAAAACATTGTATTAAATTACTACAACTCAATATAAACAAAATTAAAAAAAATATTCAATTTAAAATTATTAATATAAAAAATTATGATATAATTCTAGATTTATTATAATTAGAAGTTAATAATTTAAACATAAATTAAACCAAACATTATATTATTTTATAAAAAAATATAAAATATTATATTACAATAATATTTATAATCTCAACTACCAAATTCTTAACTAATTTTAATAATTTAATAGTTGTAGAAGTTATCCTATTTTTATTATAATTTTATAAATTATCTTATAATATTTTAAAATAATATTATAATTTTATAAATTTATTTTTAAATAAAATAGTAAATTAATTATTTATATAATAATTTTAAAATTATAAAATTTTTTTAAAATAAAAAACTGCGCCCCCCTTTAAATTAATTTATAAATTATCCCCATTAAAAGATAAAGCATTACACAACTATATTTAAATAATAAAGGAAAAAAAATTTATCAAAAAACGCAAATCATTAATAGCCACACCAATACTATTTATTAAAAAAAAAAATAATAATTTAAAATTATGTATAAATTATTATAACTTAAATAAAATTATAATTAAAAATTATTATTTATTACTTCTTATTAATACTTTCTTTAATAAACTACAAGGCATAGTAATATTTATTAAGTTAGATTTAAGGGAAACCTATAATTTAATCTAAATCATAATAAAAAATAAATAAAAAACTACTTTTAAAACCTAATATAAATTATTTGAATATCTGATAATGTTTTTTAAACTTATAAACATATCAGCAAATTTTTAGTTACTACTCAACATATTATTTCACAATTTAATTAATAATTTTATTATAATTTATTTTAATAATATATTAATATTTTTAAAAAATATTTAAGATTATTTTGCACACATATACACTGTTTTATAATAATTAAGAAAAGCAGGATTATTAATAAAAACAAATAAATATTAATTTTATATAACAATAGTTAAATTTTTAAAATTCATCATATTAATCCGCAATTTTTTAATAAATTCAAAAAAAGTTGAATTAATCTATAATTAGGAACCATTAATTAATATTAAAAAATTATAATCCTTCCTTAATTCTTTAATTTTTATATATATTTTATTACAAAACATAGTATGCTAATAAAATTTTTTATAAAATTATTTAATAAAAAAACATTATAAAACTAAAAAAAAAAGTAAGTAATTATATTTACTTATATAAAAAAAAAATTTTATACTAATATAATATTATTATATTTCAATTACTTGCAAGTTATTATAATCAAAATTAATATTTTTAAATTTAGTATAAACATATACTTCTTATAGTAAAACCATATTAATATATAAAAACTTATATACTTCTATAATAAAAAAATAATACCTACAAAAAAAAACTACAAAATTTTTGATTAAGAAATATTAATAATTATAAAAATATTCAAAAAATAAAGAATATACTTATATAGTTTTTTATTTTAAATTATTATATACAGTAATTATAAGAGTTTAGAATACTTTACAATCTTGAAATAATTTAATATAAGGCAGATTAAGTAATTGTTATTATTAATAGATTATAATTTTAAAATTTAGTATAAATTAGAAATCAAAAATATTAAAGTTAATATTTTTTTATATCAACCTATATTCTAAAACAATTTAGAATTAATTAATTTATCTCCACTATTATTAAAATTAAAACAATTATTAGAAACAATAAATATCAAATTATAAATTATTATAAATATAAAAAATAAAATTTCTAATAATATTAATATTTTTATTAAAAAATATAAGAAAGACACAAAAATATAATAAATTATAAATACAATAAGCTGCAGAGAGATAAAATATATAAAAAATACTATTTTAAAAAAAATAATATACTAGTATTTTAGGATTAATTCTATATATTTAATTTATTTAATTTATAAAAAGAAGCAATATATTATATATATAATACCCTTTTTATAAATTATTTTAATTATTATAAAATAATTGAACTATTTTTTAGAAATTATTACTTTCTAAAATTTATTAAATTTATTTATTAATATATTGTAAATTATAATATATACTAATAAAATAGAATAGTATAAAAATCAGCTAAAAACAAACTACTACTATTATCAATTTTTAATATATTATGGTGTAGTATTTTAATAAATTTTATTATAAAATTATTAAAATTTAAAAATCTAATATTAGATAATAATTTACTATAATATAATATTATTTAAGTAGTAGTTAATAAATTAACCAAATATATTTATTTCATTTTTTATAATAAATTATAAATAAATAAATTTGTAAAATTATATATTTATTATTTATTATATAATAATATCTTTAAAGATTTTATATTAAACTAAAATAAAATATTTATTTTTAAGTTTATTATAATTTTCTATAAAATATATAATATTAAAAAAAATATATTAACAACCTTTTACCCTTAAACAAATAATTAAATAAAAAAAATAAACCAAATATTAAAATAATATTTATAAAATTATTATAATTATTAATAAGATAATTAGTATAAATTGCTGCCCCTTACAATATTTATTTATAATAATATATTCTAAGTTATTATAAAAATAATACTATTTTTTATAAAATATGGATTTTACTTTAGATTTAGTATTAAAAATAGTATAATAATATATATACTTATAGTAGAAAAAAAAATAAAAAAATTTAAAATAATATATAAAACTTATTATATTAAAATAAAATAAATTTAAAATAAATAAATAAAATATTATAATAAATAATAAAGCAAAACATTAGAATATAAAATTAATTAAAAAATTATATTATTTAATAAAAATATTTAAATTAAAAAATTTAATTATAAACTAGAATATAAATATTTAAGTTTATAGAAAATTACTATTTATATTAGTTTATATATTTATAAACTAGCTATACTTAAATTAATATAGTAATATAAAGTTTTTCACATTTTTTTATTAAAATTATATATTATTAATAAAATCCACCCCACTTATCCTAAATTATAACCTGTCAAAATAAATAAAAAAAAAAAAATATAAAATTAAAAAAATTCTCACAATAAAAAAATTTAAGAAAGGACCAAAATTATAAATTATAATAATTTATTACTTAATCAAATAAAAAAACTAATCACTAACAAATTTAATTTAAAAACTAAAGGAGAACATTATACATACAAAAACAATATTAAAATAATTTAATTTAAAATATAAAAACTTATATTTATTTATAATAGAACTCAATTAAAAATACAATTATATATAAAATAATTTTATATACCTATTCTTAAAAAATAAATTTAAAAAATTAAAAATATATTGTATTAACCTACAACCTAAAACTTAATGCTTTCTTTTCTTTTTCCTCAAATTAATTTTTATATTTTTACATTTTTTATAATAAATTGGCCTTTTATAACCCTTTGTATAACAAGTTACACTATTTTTATTCCCATTTTTGTTATTATTTTTATTTTTATTTTTATTTTTATCTCTATTTTTATTTTTATTTTTATTTTTATTTCTATTTTTATAAATATAAGAAGTAATTTTAGTTAGATCAGTTTTTATTATAGTGAGTTATCCTATTTTGTCTCTAGGTATTGTTTTAATAAGTATTTTATTAAGTTTTTAAATTATTTGGGCAGAAAATTCTATATTATTAAAACAATTTATTATATTTATATCTATAGTACTAAATAGTAAACCTCTAAAACCCTAAATAACTCTTAATCTGTTTTTTATTATAATAAGCTATATTTTAATAATTGTAAATTATGCTTTATAATCAGTTGTAACACTAAAAATTTAAAGTTCTTTAGGGACAATTCTAAATAGTACTGGTACAATTTTAAAAAAAATATGTTCTTAAGTAGGGTGGTTAATAATGATATTGTAGTTGATATATATTATTAAAATTATCAGATAATTTATTATAGCCAAATTTAATATATAAAATTTTATAATTATAGTAATTACATCAGAAATAATATTATTGAAGTAGTATATAATATTTTATTTTTTTTAGTAATAGGTATATTGATCAAAACTATCTTGATAGTAGGCAAAGTCAGATATAAAATATTTATCATACCCATTAATCAAAAAACTGCTAAAATTAATAATCGCAATTTCAACTAAATTAATGAAATACATCTTTGGGTAACCAACTATATTAAAAAAAATTAAAAAGATTTTTAAAAAAACGAGTTATATCAAGAGGGTGCATATTAATATAAAAAATAAAAAAAATAGAATAAAGTTATTTTATAGTACATCAAACTATAATAAAATAAGATAAAAAGGAAAGAAAGAAAAAAGAGAAAAAAAGCTAAAAAGAATATTCTTTTATAAAACTGTACACTATTTAAAAAAATAATTATAATATGTAGCTAACTGTACTATGTTATTATATATTTATAAACAACTTTTCTTTGTTCTTTATTTTTATCAAGTTTTAGTGTATTGCAAGAATTTATAGAAAATTGAACAAAATAAATGATATAAAAAAATATTATAAGTATAGAAAAATATGATAAAGAGAAGTATAATCACTTATAAGAGTATATAGTAACCTAAAGTACATAAAAAAGATATTTATATTTATATTTTAGTTATTTCTTTATAATATTAGATTCTTAGTATTAATGTTTTAAATCTAATATTAATTATTAAGATTATGATATTATTGTTTAAACTTAAAACTATCTATAATGATGTATAGAAATTGGCTTTTCTAATTACTGCGCTTGTTGTAATAAAGAAATAGCAAAAAAGTATATATTTATAAAATAAAATAATAATTTTCAGTTATTAGTTTAGTTAAATGTTTGTTTTTCTTATGATATATAATTTAATATAAAGGAAGAGGATGTTAGGCTTTGCTTATGTTAGGCGTAATGTAGGCTGTAGTATGTGGCTATAATAACAACATGGATATGAAATTTTCAAACCTCACAATCCGTTTATATGCCTTATAACCAGGATACCGTCTGATACTGCTCGCAACCTCTTGCTCCGAGTTCATGTATATATAGACGTCCTTATAGATGACAAAGATCAGCTCTTTGTCTATTAATCTAAGTCTGTTCCTCACCGTACGTTACCTCTCGCGTCCCCCCGCTTGAGGCTTGACAGATAGTATCACAGATTTACAATTTTAACAACACAATTACCTGTACCCTATTTTACACTACATTGTTCCCAATTTTGCTTACTACACTTCTTACATGGTACCTGTTTCCCATGTACCTATACTTATTTGTTCTATTCACTAACCCTTGTTCCCTAATTTTTGTGTATTACATAACTTGTATGTATATATGCATATGCGCACAAGCGACCAAGCACGCTTGCACACAAATGCAAACAAACAACTAACTTACACACATACACACACAAACAAACATACATATAATCTTAATTATATAAAACATCATTATATATATAAGATTATCATTAGGATTGATAAATAGTTCTTACTCTTCATCAGTCAACTCAAATACAATATAAATTTATAGTTTACTATAACCTTTATTATTATTACACATCTTATATATCATTCTTTAATATCTTAAAATAAAAGATCAGTATTTAGTTAGACAAACTTGACCAAAGTGTAACAATATTTTCTTAAAATCCATTTTAATTCTATTAATTATTATGATGGTTTTTAGAAATTTGTATTTAGTAACTTTGAATTCTATTTTTTCAAGCTAAATTTTAAAATTATATTTATTAAAAGTTTTAAAAATAAAGATAATATATTTTTTATATTTTTTTAGGTTATAACTGTAAATTAATATATTATCAAGGTAGACAACACATATTTTATTAATATAGTCTTTAAAAATATAATTTATAAAAATTTAAAAAAATACTAAAATATTAGTTAATTTTATTAATATAATTATATATTTAAATAATCCATATTAGTATTTGAAAGCTATTTTCTAAATATCTTTAAATATAACCCTAAAATTATAATATCTAATTATTATATTTATTTTAATAAATCTTTTAGCTTCTTATAGCTAATTAAGCAATTTATCTATTTATAATAGTTTAGTTTAATTTTTAATAATAATAATATTAAGACTTTAATAGTCTATATATATTTATAATTTTCTATTTTTCTTTAGTATAAATAGTATAAAATGTCTAGCTGGAAATTAAAATAGTTAAATATATCCTTTACATAAGTTTTTTTTAAAATATTTATAAAGTACTTTAAGCTCTTTTTATATATAAATATAAACAAGTATAAATTTAGGAATAACATTTTTTTTTAATAATATTTTATATATAAATTTATTAAATTCTAGCAGGACTTTTTTATCAAATAGTTTTTCAAAAATTTTGATTTATTTAGAGATTTATTTAGAAATTTTAATAGTATTTTTAACAATTTTTTTAATAATTTCACAAACATCTTTAACCTTAAGCCATATGCATTTAAGAATATTTAGTTTATTTTAAAATTAATAATAGATTTTTTTATCAAAAAAGTGTATTATAAGCTGTAAATATATATATATATTTTTTTATTCTATAATTATTATTTAAGCAAAATCATTAGTAATTACAACAAATAAAATCAAAAGTTTTATTTTTTTAACTGATAACAAAATCATATTCCTATAACCAATCGAAATTTAAGATTAAATCATATTTTTGGAAATTAAAAACATTAATCATTCATTCTTCATAATATTTGTTAATAAAAATAGTTATTATAGTTTTATAGTAAATAATTTCTAATACATTCCCTCCAAAAATAATAAGATTATAATAAGTATTTTTAAATTATATAAAAAAATATCTTTATATAATATAATTAGTAGAAATATATGAAATTTCTATACCACTATTAATAAATATATTAATAAAAATTCCATTGATAGTAATATTAATATTAAAATATTTGTTATTAATTAAGTTTAATTATTTATCTAGTTTTTTTTTAATGAAATTAAAGCTAGACTTTTTAAATTACTTCAAATTTTAAAATTAAACTAGTTTAAAGCTTCAGTAGATAGTAAAATTATTATATAATATTTATAAATATGAATTCATTAAAGTTTTTTTATTATAAATTATTATAAACATCAAAAATAATTTTTTTTTTAAACATAATTTTAACCCAATATAGTTTTTTAGTAATATAAATTTATTCTTATACATAGCTAATATAAGTAGAAAGTTATCCTTTATAAGTAATATAATAATTTCTACTTTATAAATAAATTATATAGTATATTTTAAAAACTAAGAAACATAATTTAATAAAAATTATATTTTATAAAATTCTAAAATAAATTTTTTTTTTTTTAAAATAGAAAGTTGTAAATTTTTGTATTAATTCTATTTTATATAAATTTATTATAATAAGATAAATAATTTATTAATAAAATTTATAATAGTTTTTTTATAACTTTTCTACAAAATAGTATTTTTTTATAGAAATTTTATCCAAACATTTATTATACAAATTTTGTAATTTATGAATATTATTAATTCTACAAAATTAGTATCAATAGGTTCTGTAATTTTAAGTGCAGTTATTAATAAAAATTAACTATAATAGATTAAACAGATTTTTATATCCCATTTTTTTAGAATTATTTGGGGTAACTAATTAATTCTAACAGTTCTTTTTTTTATATAAATATTTATTTCCAAATCTAGTATTAATTTTATTATATATTATTTTTAGTTTTTAATAAAGTTTTTATAAATAAATTTATAATTTAAGGAAAATAATTTTAAAAATAATTCTAAAACATATTTTTCTGGTTGGTTGTCTTAGAATAAATATAATATAAAATTGTTATAATTCTCTATTTAAATTTTGTTAATATTTGAAATGTTTTTTTAGTATTAAATAATTCCATATCCAATAATATTTATATATTATAAAATTATAAAATAAGAATATAAATTCGTAAATAACTAAATTTAAATCTTTATTTAGGATATATATTAAATCATTAAATATAATATTATCAATATCTTCATTATTTTCTTACTATATAGTTTCTTGTAATATTTAGAGTTTTTCTTCAATTACTAAATATACCACAAGTTCATTTCTTTAAAAAAGAATAATTATTTTATAAAATAAAATTAACAGTTCTAGTACTAAAGTATTTTAAATAATATAAATCTATTGTGCTAATTCCTTATATTATTTTTGTTATTTTTTTAAAACTTTTAATTAAGTAAATTGGACATACTTAGATTAATCCTTTTTTAGCTATTAATAATTTTTAGCAAAATGTTCTAGTTTATTATAATTATAGTAGATAATTATATTAAACTTTAGAAAACTTCTGTATTATCAATAATTAGTAATATTAAAATTTATTAAAATAGATCTGTATTTTTAGTAAACACCATTTTTGAGGTAATAACCTTAGTTATGGTAATAAGGGTGGCTTTGTTCTAATTTAGATAAGTTATTTAAACAATTTTTTTGATATATTTTTTTAGATTAGTTTAGTTTTTGTTAATTTTGTCAAAAAATGGAGTTGTCTATTTAAATAGTAAAGTTTTACATTTCCATATAAGTCATTTCTAGGGTTCTAAATTTTTTTTTAATAATTTCAGTACAGATTATTAGCTTAAGTTCTTCTCTAGCAAAATCAAAAAATTATATATCATCATATCCTACAAGTAAAACATAACAATCAAGCTCTTAAAAATAATTTTAAATTAAATAGATTTAATATAAAATAATGATTTTACATTATATTTCTTCTTCTTTATTTTTATATCTATATTTCTATTTAAGAAAGGTGATAAAGTAACTAATATCAATAAATACCTTATAAATATCTAAATACACTTATTCAAATTCTTTATTTTTATATTTTTTTTTATCATAGCTACTTCATTTTTCTAAATAAATTATAAAGGTATAAAGAAGTAATTTTTCTAAGTACATTTTCACAAAACAGATCTTATATTTATTAGTAGGAAATCAATCTACATTAAAAAAATAATAAATTAAAAGTTAATTAAGAAATTAATCAAGTTTCTTAGATTATTTTCTAAACTTAATTAGATCTCCCAATTTAAATACCTTATTAAAATTTTTAATAAAATTAATCATCTTAATAATTTCTTTTAGAATTTTGGGATTCTCAATATTCTGGCTAGAAAAGTCTATTAATAATATTAGCAACTATTCTATAATTATTATCTTAAGTTATTATTCTATTTGTTCTAGGATTTCTATTATTGTATTTAAATTTCTAGTATATTTTTCTGTATATGTTAATATTTTGTATATCAATATTTCTTTTTTTATATATTTTTCTAAGCTTTTTTTAGATATTTTTTTTATAATTTACATTTTTATATTAAAAGTATAAATATAATTTTAGTTATTAATATATACTTTTCCTATAGTAGTATCAAATATTAATTTAAAAAATATAATTATTAACTTTTATTTATTACTAAATTATTAATATTTTAATATTTATATAGTGATATATATTCTTCTATTAAATTATTATTTCCATATTTTACAAAGATAATTGTATTTTTTATTTTTATTTTTAATAGATTTTAAGTCCAAAACATCTCCTAATTCTATATTTTCCAAAAAATATTCTTAAATATTTTTAAGTGTAAGGAAATTTAACATGCATATAAATCTTTCATTTAAACCAAATTAAATTAATTAAAATATTACACCTGTAACCCAGAAATCACAATAAGTTTATTTTGGTTTTTATTTCTCAGTCCTATTATTCAAGTTTTGATTTAAGGAAATATGTTTATTATTAAAAATAGTAAAACTATTAAATAAAAAATATAATAATAATAAAAGTAATAGTAAATTATAAATCTATATTATATTTAAGTTAATCAATAAAAAATAAGAACTATTCATCAGTTCTAATAATAATCTTATATACATAATAATACTTCATACAGATGTCAATGATTGTATATATTGTAAGATTGCTTATGCAACTTAAGTAAGTGTATAATATTCTAAAAATCGCAAAATCACTTCCACCAAATTTACAATCATGCAATATCATCACATAATATATAAATATAATAATACAAAAATTTAAATAAAACAGACAAACACAGTACATAAATAATTAATCTTTTCATAAAAAATACAGTAAAACAGAGCTGGGAATGATGTAGCGTAGAATGCGGTACAGGTGATTTGTGCTGTCAAGACCATATGTCTGTGACATTAATATTTTAGAAATTTTTGCTTTAATAAACCACTTAGTAAATTCATATTTATAATTATTATTAAATAATAATAATTGATCTTTTAGCATAAATACATATTCAGATAAGCCTATTATCAGATTCTCTATATCTAGAAATACTTCTACACAAACCTTATTTATATCAAAATTATCTAGTATTTCCATATTATTATTACTAAAATTAGTAAATTATTTAGAATTATCTATAAAATTTATAAAATTTATTATTTTTTTAATTACATCATAAAATAATTGTAAATAATATATTTACTCATAAATTATTTATTATCCATCTTACTTATATTTTTTTTTATAAAACTAATATTTAAAAATTATAATCTGATTTTTTATATTAAAATAAATGTTAGAAAGCTTCAATATGTCTATAAGTAGACTTTAAAAAACATAAATAATAAATTAATAAACTATTTAAATCTAAAATAATAATTTTTTTTTTTTTTAAAAATTAGGCCAATTTTGTACTAGCAGGAATGTTTTGATCATATTTTATAGATTTAATACCTAACATAAAAAAGCTAATTAAATTCCTAAAATACAAATTGGTATTATATGATTTTTTTAATAAAAATTTATAATAATAAAAAATTTATCAATATATTACAAGAATATTTTTATTTAAAAAAATTTCTGAAAAACTTCATAAAGTTTGTAGGTAACTATTATAAAATAAATTATAGATTTTTATATAATATATTTAAATTTCTAAATCTAAAATAATTTAATTTAATTTGCTAACTATTATTATAATTGTATTAAATCCATCATAATATTGATAACCTGTACCCATATTAATTAAATTTTCTAATTATTATTATGGATTTTTTTTTCAATTTTTTCTTTTTATAAGAACAATGTGTTTTTATTGAAAAACTATATTCTATTTTTGAAAATAAAAAATTGATTATTGAATTTTAGATATTTGGCCTCAAAAAGTTTTTAGTAGTTTTGTAGAATTTATTATAAAGTTTTTTTCAAATATTTTAAATAAATCCTTATACATTACTTTAATAGCTTTAAGAATCAATTATATTATTATTAAGTTTTAAATATATCTTTTAACTAAATAAAGTTTTAGGAAATCTACTTACAAATAATCTAAAGAATTTTAAAAGTTTAATAAATTTTAATAAAAAACCTAGTTATTTTATTATTAAATAAAATAATTTAAACTTAAAAAATAAATATTTTATAAATGTTTTAAGTAAATATCACATTTTTTATAAACTAAAAAAAACATAAAAAAGCTATTGTCAAACTTGAGGATTAATATATTATATAATATATAAATTTACTAGATAAATTTAGTTTTAAAAGTGGTTTTTAATTAATAAATAAGCTAAGCTTTTATTAAATCTTTCTTCAAATATAGAAAGGCTGTTAATTATTTAATATTAGATTAATTAATAATATTATTATTATTATTAATATTAATTTGATCAATAACTTTATAATACAATAAAAATAATAATTATAATAAATAATTAAATTTTATTAATAAATATTATTAGAGCTAGCATTTTTTTTAGTAAATTTGGTAATAAATTCTTATATATTATATTTAAATTTAACTTAATATTAATAATCTTCCTATAGATGTTATGAAATTATTTTTAAATAATTATTTTATAAAATAATATTAGTAATTAAATAAAATATAAAATAGTAAAAATATATTTTAAAATTTTTTATTAGATTTAAAACTAATAAATTATTAAATTTTAATACATTAAATTTAAATATAATACAAAGTATGTATTATTCCAAAAAAAGATGTAAAAAGTTATAAACTAACTTATAATATTTTTTAAAAACTAAAAAATTTTAAAAAAAAAATTAAAAAATTAAAAATTTTAAAAAAAACCTTACCTTTTTTAAATAATACAAATATTCTTATATTAGATAATTTAGAATTTAAAGGAATTATCAATAATCTAACACCAAACATCAAAAAACCAATATCAGAAAAAAAGGAAACAAATAAAATTAAAAACTTTAAAAATAAAAAAATAAGAAAAAAAGGAAATATTAAAAATTTAATATTAGGTATTAAAAAACCAATATCATAAAAAGCAGAAAAAGAGAAATTATAAAACAAAAATAAATCTAATAAATTTAAAAACAATAAATAACTTCTTTACATTTAAAAACAAACTTATATAATACAATTAATATTTTTTTAGTAAATAAGTATCTTTATTGCAAATAACTTCCTTACACAAAGTGGATTATAAAATTTATAAATTAGAAAAAAAAGTTGTAAAAGTTTATAAAAGATTTTATTATTTTTTTTCAAATTTTATATATCTAATAGTGGATTTAAAAGAAGCTGAAAATATTAATCCTAATGATATGGAATTAATTAAAAAAGTATATATTAAAAAAATAAAATTAAAAAACTTATATAAAAAAATAGATAAAAAAAAAAAAATAAATAAATAAAAAAAAGTAAAAAAAGAAGTTGCTATTAGTGGTGTTTAAACTTGGGTATAATCCAAAAAAATAATAACTCAAAATATTGTTATAAAAGGTAAAAAAACTAAACAAAACTTTTAATAATTGTATTAAAGTTACTAACAATTTTTCTAAATTATATATGATAAAAGTAAAAGAAAAGAAAAAGAGAAAGGGAAAAAAAAAAAGAAAGCTGGAGCTGATAATAACAATGATGGTGATGGTAACAACAATAACAACAATAACAACAGTAACAATAAAGATAATAAGAAAACTAAGAAAACAAGAAAATATTTATATTTATATTCAAAAAATTTATAAATAGTCTTCTAATATCCAACATAAATTATTATATCCCAAAGATTAAAATTAATCTTAATTTATTAAACGAAGTTTTAGATGATAACAATAACAATAACAAAGATAATAAGGATATAATAAAAATATAAGATAAAATTTATAAGGCATGGCATAACAATATTAATAACTTAATTATATATAAATTAAAAGTCTATTATAAAATATAAAAAAACTATTAATTAATTTATCCAATCCTTTCTAACTTTTATTTAATTTCACAAAATCATTCCCGATATTATTTCAAAAGAAAAGTAAAATACTAAAAATTAATTATTAAGCTAAATTAATACTTCTTATAAATAAAACAATTAAAATAAAATAAATAAAAAAGAACAAAACAAACTTTTAAAAACTATATTTAAACTTCCTTAATTAAATATCAATCAAAATATAGATATAATCAATTAATAACTATAAGATAGCAAAAATAAAACAATAAATAACAATAATAATATAATAAAAATTTTAAATATAATGTACTAGATAATCTAAAACATCATTAAAAAGTGAAAAGATTTTTTTAAAAAAACATTTATAAAAACTTATAAGAGTGGAATTATTAAAATAAATAAATCAAAAATTATAAATTACAAACGTATAAAATTGGAAAACAAACACAAAAAAGTAAAAAGAAAAATAAAAAATAAAATAAAAATGAAGAAAAAGTTAGGAACTAATATTGATATGATTAAAAAGAATACATATTTATTAAACTTATTATTAAATTTATAAAAATTAATTTAACTTTTTTACTAATTTTAGTTTTAGAAGATGGGAAGTTATTAAAAATAAAATTATTTATTTATCTTTTTTGATTTTATTTTACTGATAATATAATTTTTATTTTTAACAAATTTAATATTAATTATCCTTTTTATCTTGTTTTAGGCCTCTATGTATCTATTTTTAAACTCCCAGTAATTACTGTAACTATCTAAATAATTAAAAATATTATTTAAATATAGAATTTGAATATTAAAATTCAAAAATTACTTAATATAATTTTTAATAATATTACTAAATTACCAGATAATTAATATCTGATTTTTACAAATTTAGAGCTTTAAAATTAATTAAAAACAGTTTCTAGCAAAATCAAAACTACAAATTTATATTATATTATATATCAAAATTTAGTAGTTAATGAAAGTAATACTGATTTTCTACTACTACTTTAATTTATATATTTGAACTAAGTTTTTAACTAGACTTATACAATCTATTAACAAATTTCAAAAAGTTAGAATAAGGATTTTTTAAAAAGTTTTAAATTAAATAAAATTTAAAAAATATAGAAAACAATATAACAAAAATATGAAAAAAATAATAATAAAGATTTTTAAATGTTTAATAAATTAAGAGAATCTACTTATAAATTTATAAAAACCAACATAAGCTAATAAATAAGTAAAATATTTTTAAAATTATATAATTAAACTTTATTAAGAATAATCAAATTTTTTAAAAAAATAAATTAATTAAATATAAGTCTAAAGGATGAAGTATTTACTAAATTCAATACATCTAATTATAAATATAAAAAAGCTACTAAAAAAATATATTTAAAATAAAAATATATTTAAAAATTAAATAATAAATCACTCACTTAAAACAATTAAAATAAAAAAATAAAAATTTAGTTAACTAGAAATTTTAAAAAAAAAAAATTATTTTAAATTTAATATATCTAATTACAAACATAAAAAAACTGATTCAAAAAATCTACTTAATATAAAAAATATTTCAAAAAATAAATAATTGATGGCTTGCCTAAAACAATTTAAATATAAATATAAACAATAACTTTAAATTATTCAAAATATAATTATACTATTCCAAATATATTTGAAAGAATACTAAAAAGTAATTTCTAGATATACTAAAACTACTAAAAATCACTTCTATATTACTTCATATTTATTTTTATTAAGATATCCTTTATCTACCATCTTAATTATTATAATTAATTTATTTAAAATTTTTTAAAACTGTAGAGAGACTTTTTTCAGATACATCAAAACTACTATTATTTACATTATTTATAAAAATATTTTTAATATAATATAAAACCTAATTGTTATCCCAACATTCTATTGTTACAATATCTAAAAGCCATTTTATGTTTGTTCTTAGTCGTCCCACGACTTTTTTTTTTGCTGATGTTATTTAATTTTTATTTTATTTTTTAATTTTTTAATTTTTATTAATTTTTGTTTATATAATATACTATTATAAACTACCACTTCGTGATATTTTAATTTTAGTTATTTAAAAATTTTTTTTTTTTTAAATTATTTTAACTTAAAGCTTAGCCACTTTCTACTCAATAGAAATTTGTTTTTATTAGATAATTAAGTCAATGTGTACAAATATGGACCCCCCCTGGTTCCGGACCACCTTTCAACAACTTAAGAAATAATATATTATTGAACATATTTTATGTGATACTAGAACTATAAGTATAAAAACTATATCAATTTACTAATTTTTTATAAAATCACCATTTATATAATTTAGATAATATACTACTTACAGCTAGATATAGTTAAATTATTAGAAAAATATTTTTATTTTTACAATTATTTTATCATCTTCCACAACTAATTTTACTTTATCTAATATATCAATAAGAGGCTACTCTAATTCTAATTTTCATTATATAATTATATTTATAAAAATAATAAATCTTTTATTTAGTTTTATATGTATTTTTTTTTTTTTTTAATTAGTTAAATAGCTTCTAATTCAGTTTTTATAATTTTAAACTTTTATTTTATTAAAATAAGTTAAATTATAAATTTATTTTAATTTTTATTAATCTTATAAATTGCTAGGTATATAAAAGAATTTTATATAAAGGATTTAAATATATAATTAATATCCTAGCTTTTTATAAGTATAATAATATTAAAGATTAATTTAAGAATTAAAGTAGATAGTTATTAAATTATTATTTAATAATTTTATAATAATTTATAATAATTATAAAAATAAAGTTTAGTTATTTTTCATCTTATAATAATATTTTTTATTATAAAA
>JAJTUB010000057.1:191710-212642 GCA_036971345.1 Dactylellina drechsleri
TTTTAAATCTAATAACTAAATAATATAAAAAGTATAGGCAAGTAAAAATAATATATATATATTATTAAAATAGTATTAAATTATAAATTTATTAGTTATATATAAATTATAGCTATTAATTATTAATAATTTTGTTTTTAAAAAATTATTAATAGCTATTTCTAGCAAAAATATTTCCATTAATTATTTTAATATAATAGTATTATTTGTTTAATTATTTTTTAAACAAGTTATTTATTATCTAAAATTATTTTTTAATATTTCTATATAAAACCCATAATTCTAAATAGACTTTACTTTAAAAATTATTAAAAAATTAAATATAATACTTATAACAAATACATATTTAATAAATAAGGTTCAAAAATATGAATAATTTGTTTTTATAGGGACCTAATTTTCTTAGTAGTTAAAGTTTTTAATAATAAAATTGTTTATATTTATTCTAATTATTATATTACCTTCATCTACATTATATTGCTGTTCTAAAAAAATCCAAGATATAGTTTTATACAAATTAAATAATTTATTTATATTTATTAAATTTATATAATTAATTTACTGTTAGTTGATATGATAACCAAATTTAGTTTTAACCTATAGGTAACAACTTAAGAAATTACTAATCTATTATTTATTTAATAAATTACTATCATTTTATATTTTAAAAATTTTAATAGTAATAATTTAAAATTAGGTATATATAGAAATATATTTAAAAACTTCTTAATATAAAATTTATTTTATAAAACTTTTTTTTTATATTTTAGAAAATTATTATTAATTTTCATAAGTTAAATTATATAATTATTAAATATTTAATTAATTCTAAAAAGTAAAATATGGTATTACACTGGCATAAATAATAGTAATAATTTTTAATAATTAGCTATTTTTAAAAGCTTCTATCATTATAGCTATATCCACTTTATTATATATATATTTACTAATTATCTTCAATTTATTTTATGAAAAACTAGCTTGTTTAGCTAAATATTATAATTGTACGAAGAAGAATAAGATCACGCGTGTGATCGCGTGAAGGCGAGTTTTTACAAAAACGCGTTGTTCAAAACTAGGGGTGGTCTAGTGTTCGAAAAAATAAGCAATATGCACCGCCAAGAAGTACCTTTCACCAAAATTTGTGTTGGAGGTACTTCTTGGCGGTGTATATTGCTTATTTTTTCGAACACTAGGGTGGTCCATATTTATACACATTGACTTATTTATTCTTTTTTTAAAATCTTTAACTCCTTTTTTTTTTTTTTTTGTTTTTGATTTAAATGATTTATTATATTATATTAGCAAAATCTATTTTTAGCTAAAAGAACAAATTTATAAAAATCAACCAGACAATTCTTTTGGTTATTCCTAATATAAATAGCACAACTAGTATAGCCAGACATAACTATACAAATATGATTGTTTTGTTTATAATATTCACAGGACATAAAAGCTAGAACACCGAAATGTTTGATATGATCAACACACTGGCAAAAACCTTGCTGATTATAAAAAAAAGATTTATTTCGTTTTTGACAACATTCTATTGGTATTTGTATTTGATTTCAAATAGATGTTGATTGTTTTTTTATAAAAATATTTTAAAGTTTAAGTTTTAAATTATCATTTTAATTTAATTACTACTTTTTATATACTATTTGCTTATATTATCTTTACCCTACATAATTTATATAGATAAGAAATTCTACACTGGCACAGAACAACAACCAACAACTTGTACCAAAAAATATATTTATATTAAACACTAATTCTATAAAGTAGCCTCAACTATCTAGAATTTAATTTTTACATAAACACCCATCCCTTTCAGAAATCAAATCTCAATAAAAAACATTTCTATACAAATCTTATTCCTTAAAAAAAAGAAATAGTATTATAAACTTATAATTTTAATAGTATATGTCAGACCTCAAGCGGGGGGACGCGAGAGGTAACGTACAGTAAGGAACAGACTTAGATTAATAGACAAAGAGCTGATCTTTATCATCTATAAAAATGTCTATATATACATGAGTTTAGAGTAAGAGGTTGTAAATGGTATTGGATGGTGCCCTGGTTATGAGGTATATAGATGGATTGTGAGGTTTAAAGATCCTATATTTATGTTGTTGTTGTAGCCATATGCTATAGCCTGTACTACATTTAATATAAATAAAATTTGATATTTTTCTCCTTTATACTAAATCATATATTATAAGAAAAATAAATATTTAATTAAATTAATAACTGAAAATTATTATTTTATCTTGCAGATATGTGCTTTCTTGCTATTTCTCCATTATAATAGGCGTAGTGATTAGAAGAGTTATTTTCTATATATTATTATAAGTAGTTTTAAGTTTAGGTAGTAATATTATAATTTTGGTAACTAATATTAAATTTAAAATATTAATATTAAGAATTTAATATTATGAAAAAATAACTAAAATGTAAGTATAAATATTTTTTTTATATATTTTAAATTGCTGCATGCTCTTACAAGTAATTATATTTTTTTTTATCATATTTTTTTATATTTGTAATATTTTTTTGTACTATTTGTTTTATTTAGTTTTTTATAAATTCTTACAATACACTGAAATTTGGTAAAAACAAAAAACAAAAGAAAGTTATTTATAAATATATAATAATATAGTACAATTAATGTACCTCACCGGGAAGCGGGACACACTAGGAAGCGGGATACTTATTCTAAGCAAGAAAATTATATTAAAAAAATCTAAAAACTATATTAAAAATTTATTATTAAACCATTAACCGACTATTAATCTATTATTAACTTTTGTTATATCCACAACCACAACTATGTGTTATATATTGTAAAAAATGTTGTAAATCACATTATAACTATCATACTTAATGATATATATAAAAAAACTGATTAGTTTATTAGCGCGGCGCTAATAAACTATGTATTGTGTTTAGCGCTATACATGTATATACCGCCTATTTTTAGTAGCAATTTTAAAAACAACTATAAATAGTATATAACTAAAATATGTACTATATAATAAACTTGATCTTTTGGATTGTATACTATTAGATTTATAATTTTACGATTTTTTTTGATGGTTTTATTGTTGATGGAAGTTAATGGTTGATTAACGCGTTTGATAATGGATTTTTAATATAATTTTTGGATTTCTTTAGTATGGTTTTCTCGCTTAGAGTAAGTGTCCCGCTTCCTGGTGTGTCCCGCTTCCCGGTGAGGTACGTTATCTACATATTATAATTATTTTTTTAAATAATATATAATTTTATAAAAAAATATTTTTTCCAATTTTTTTTTTCTTTTCTCTCTTTTTTTTTTTTATCTTATTTTATTATGGTTTAATATATTGTGAAATAGTTTTATTCCACCTTCCTTACTTTCTATATTAATATATATTCCTTTGATATAACTTACTTTTAATATAATTGGTTATCTAAAAATATATTTTATTAACTTGGTTAAAATTATAATTATTAATTTTAATAGCCCCTTAATTGATAAATATGATAAATATCTTATATCTAGCTTTGCCTACTATCAAAACAGTTTTGATTGATGTATCTATTATTAAAAAAAGTAAAATATTATATACCACTTTAATAGTATCATTTCTAATGTAGTTGTTATAGCTACAAAATTTTGTATACCAAACTTGGTCATAATAAACTACCTAGTAATCTTAATAATATATATTAATTATAGTATTATTATTAATTGTCTTACTTGGAAACATATTTTTTTTAAAATTATATTAGCACCATTTAGAGTTGTCTCTGGAGAATTTCGAATTCCTAGTATTGTGGTTAGTTACAAAATACAATTTATAATTACTGAGGTATAATTTATTATAGTGGAAAATAAATTAAGAATTATTTGGGATCCTAAAGATCTGCCATTTAGTATTACAGATATAAATATAACAAATTATTTCAATAATATAAAATTTTCTACCTAAATAATTTAAAAACTTAGTAAAGCACCTATCAAAACAATACCTGGGGATAGGATGGGATAACTCACTATAACAAAGGCTAACCTAACTAAAATTACTTCTTATACTTATGGAAATAAAAATAAAAATAAAAATAAAAATAAGGATGGAGATAGGGATAAAAATAGAAATAAAAATGGTACAGCTTGTTACACAAAAGGTTATAAAAGGCCAATTCACCATAGAAAATATAAGGATGCAAAAATTAGTCTGAAAGAAAAAAAAAGAAAATACTAAGCTTTAGGTTATAAATTAGTACAGTATATTTTTAATTTCTTAAATTTATTTTTTAAAAATAAGTATATAAAATTATTCTATACGTAATTATATTTTTAATTAAGTTCTACTGTGAGTAAATACAAACTTCTACATTTTAAATTAAATTATTTTAATATTATTTCTGTATATATAATATTTTCTTTTAATTTTTAAGTTAAATCCACTAGTAACCAATTTTTTTATTTAATTAAATAATAGGTTATTATAATTTGTAATTTTAATCCTTTCTTAAATTTCTTTATTATAAGAATTTTTTTAATCTTATACTTTTTTTCTTTATTTATTTTAATAAGTTATGATTTAGGGTAGGTTAAATAAATTTTATTAATAATATATGGTTTTAATAAAAAAATATGAAAAACTTTATATTATTATATTAATTTAGGTATAGCTAGTTTATAAATATATAAATTAATATAGGTAATAATTTTTTATAAACTTAGATATTTATGTTTTAGTTTATAATTAAATTTTTTAATTTAAATATTTTTATTAGATAATATAATTTTTTAGTTAATTTTATATTTTAATATTTTGTTTTACTGTTTATTATAGTGTTTTACTTGTTTATTTTGGATTTATTTTATTTTAGTATAATAAATTTTATGTATTATTTTAAGTTTTTTTATTTTTTTTTCTATTATAAATATATGTATTGTTATGCTGTTTTCAGTATTAAATCTAGGGTAAAATTTATATTTTATAAAAAATAGTATTATTTTTATAATAATTTAGAATGTATTATTATAAGTGAATATTATAAGGAATAGTAATTTATATTAGTTATCTTACTAATAATTATAATAATTTTATAAATATTATTTTAATATTTAATTTATTTTTTTTATTTAACTATTTGTTTAGAAATAAAAAATTATTAATATATTTTTATTAATACTATACACCTTATAAAAAGTTGTAATAAATTTAAAAATGAATATTCTACCTTAATCTGATATAAAATTTTTAAAAATATTATTATATAATAAGTAATAGATATATAATTCTACAAATTTATCTACTTGTAATTTGTTATAAAGAATAAAATAAGTATATTTAGTTAATTTATTAATTATTATTTAAATAGTATTGTATTACAGCGAGTTATTACTTAATATTAGATTTTTAAATTTTAGTAATTTTATAATAAAATTTATTAAGATATTGTACTATAATATATTAAGAATTAATAATAATAGTAGTTTACTTTTAACTAATTTTCATATTATTCTATTTTACTGGCATATATTATAACTTGTAATATATTGATAAATAAATTTAGTAAATTCTAGAAAGTAATAATTTTTAGAAAATAATTTAATCATTTTGTAATAACTAAAATAATTTGTAAGAAAAGTATTATATATATAATATATTATTTCCTTCTACAAACTAAGTAAATTAAATATATAGAATTAATTTTGGAATACTAATATATTATTTTTTTTTAAACAATATTTTTTTATATATTTCATCTTTTTACAACTTATTATATTTATAATTTATTGTACTTTATTATTTTTTTTATATCTTTTAACAAAAATATTAATATTATTAGAAATTTTATTTTTTATATTTGTAATAGTTTGTAGTTTGATATTTATTATTTTTAGTAACTATTTTAATTTTAGTAGTAGTGGAGGTAAATTAATTAATTCTAAACCATCTTAAAATGCAAGTTAATATAAAAAAATATTAACTCTAATATTTTCAATTCTTAATCTATATTAAATTTTAAAGTTATAATTTGCTAATAATAATAATTATCTAATCTACCTTACATTAAATCACTTTAAAATTATAAAATATTTTAAATTTTTATAGTTACTGTATATAATAATTTGAAATAAAAAATCGCATAAATATACTTTCCATTTTTTAAATATTTCCATAATTACTAACATTTCCTGATTAAAAATTTTATAATTTCTCTCTACAAATATTATTTTTCTATTATAAAAATATATAAACTTTTATATATTAGTTTTATTTTATTATAAGAAGTATATATTTATACTAAATTTAAAAATATCAGTTTTAATTGTAGTAGTTTGTAAATAATTAAAATATAATAATATTATATTAATATAAAATTTCTTTTTTATATAAATAAATACAGTTACTTATTTTTTTTTTTAACTCTATAGTATCTTTTTGTTAAATAATTTTATAAGGGGTTCTGCTAGTATATTATATTTTATAACAAAGCGCATATAAAAATTGAAGAATCTAAAAAAGAATTATAATTCTTTAATATTGGTTAGTAATTCCTAATTACAGATTAATTTGACTTTCTTTAAATCCATTAAGAAACTATGGGTTAATATAATGAATTTTAGGAATTTAATTATTATTACATAAAACTAGTATTTATTTATTTTTACTAATAATTTTATTTTTTTTAATTGTTATAAGATAGTATATATGTGTACAAAATGGTTTTAAATATTTTTTAAAAATATTAATATATTATTAAGATAAATTATAATAAAGTTGTTAATTAAATTATAAAATAATGTATTAAGTAGTGATTAAAAGCTTATTAATATATTTATAAATCCAAAAAATATTACTAAATATTCAAATAATTTATATTAAATTTTAAAAATAGTTTTTTATTTATTTTTTATTATAATTTATATTAAATTATAGGCTTTTCTTAAATTTAATTTAATAAATATTATTGTGTCTTACAGCTTATTAAAAAAAGTATTAATAAAAAATAATAAATAATAATTTTTAATTATAATTTTATTTAAGTTATAATAATTTATATATAATTTTAAATTATTATTTTTTTTTTTAATAAATAGTATTAGTATAATTATTAATAATTTACTTTTTTTGATAAATCCTTTTTTCTTTATTATTTAAATATAATTGTATAATATTTTATTTTTTAATAAAAATAACTTATAAATTGGTCTAAAGGGAAACATAATTCCTTATTTTAAAAAAATTTTATAATTTTAAAATTATTATATAAATAACTAGTTTGCTACTTTGTTTAAAAATAAATCTATAAAGTTATAGTATTGTTTCAAAATATTGTAAAATAGTTTATAAAGTTATGATAAAAATAAGATAACTCTTACAATTATTAAATTATTAAGATTAATTAAAAATTTAGCAACCAAAATCATAAATATTATCATAATATAATATCTTATATTCTTTTATAAAATAATGTAATGTTTAATTTAATCTATGTCTGGATTATTAGCTTTCAACTATGGTAAACCTAGAATCATATTATAATTTTTTATATTAGTAATTTTAAATTAAATATTTTTTTTAATTCTGTTTATATTAAGCTGTAATGGTTTAGTATAGTACCTTATACTTTTATTAATAATTATAATCTTGTTAAATGATTCTAATAACGTACCTCACCTAGAAGCGGGACACACCTAGAAGTGGGACACTTACCCTAAGCGAGAAAACCACACCAAAGAAATCCAAAAACCACACCAAAATCCATTACCAAACGCGTTAATCGACCATCAACTTCCATCAACAATAAAACCATCAAAAAAAATTGTAAAATTATAAATCCAACGGCATGCAATCCAGAAGATTAAGTTTATTATATAGTATGTGTTTCAGTTGTGTATTATTTGTGGTTATTTTTAAAGTCACTACTAAAAATAGGTGGTATATACATGTATAGTGCTAAATGCAACACATAGTTTATTAGCACCGCGCTAGTAAACTGAACAGTTTTTTTATATATATCATTAAATACGGTGATTATAATATGATTTATAATGTTTTTTATAATGTATAACGCATAATTATGGTTGTGGACATGACGGAAGTTAATAGTAGGTTAATAATCGGTTAATAGTTTAATAATGGATTTTTAATATGGTTTTTAAATTTCTTTGGTGTGGTTTTCTCGCTTAAGGTAAGTGTCCCACTTCTAGGTGTGTCCCGCTTCTAGGTGAGGTACGTTAGAATATAAGTATTTTTTATTTTTGTTGGGATTTTTTTTCTTATGATAAGTTATATAGATATAAAATTTAATAAAATATTATAATTTAATAATATTTTAACTGATATAGAATTATTGTTTCAGATGATATTGGCTTTAATTATAAAATAAAATAAATAATTAACTAATAGTAGATTATTGTAATGTACTGTACCTAGTTATAATTTAAATTTACTTATTTTTTTTGATGCCAGGAGTTTTAATGTTAGATTTATTTTTTTTGTTATCCTTAATTTTTTTTATTTGTAGTATTTTATTGGTAGTTGTATATTATATGACCTTTTCCTCTATATTTAAAATAATATTTTTTTTTTTTTTGTTTCTTAAATTCTGTTGTAGAAATATTTTTGGTTTTAAATATATTAAAATTTATTATATTTAAATACAAATCAACTATAGGTTTTTATATAAAATATTGCAAAGTATTATCTGTATAAAATTTTGAATAAGGATAAGTTAAATTGAATACTTTTTAGAATTTTTCAATTCTGACTACTAATTTTATAAGTTTATTAAAAAAGTAGATTACTACAGAGTAAATATAATGACCTTTTAAATTTTTTTTTTTTAATCTTTTATAATAAAAGAAATAAAAAATTTTATTATTTTATTTTGGTAATTTATTATATAGTAAATTAAAGTAAGTTATATAATTAAATACCTTATCATCTTATTTAATCTTATAAATAATATTCTCTATTATTTCTTTTTTATTAAAATTTTTAAAATATTTAATTAATAATCTTTTGAATGATTTTTAAGTTATAAATACTTCTACATATTCTTCTATTATGATTTACATAATGTATAGTATAACCTAGTTAACCATAATACTTTATAACAAATTAAACACAAAAAAAATCTAATATATTTTTTAATTTTTAAAAATCTTTATATTTATAACAATATATAATTTAATTTAGTTAAGCCAAGTATTAAGCTTTTTCTTCTTACTATGGTATATATTGGATTAATTAATCATTTTAATATATTCTACCATTATATTGTAGGCTGAATTATTTTTTTTAATTTTTAAAGTAATGCAAAAGGCTATATAAGACTAGTGCTTATTAAATAATAAAATGTGAAAAGTTTTTTTTGATTAAAATAATTAAAATAAAACTATTCTATTTAACGTTAGTCACCTAGAAGCCGACCACACCTAGAAGCTAACCACTTTTTAGCGAGATACTACATCAAAAAATCTAGCAGTATATTATACTAAAAATCTAATAACACTCAATTAATATTCTACTAGATAAAAGCTATAAACTTTTTTTTTAAAATCCTATATATATATATATATTAGTACAGCATTAGGAACCGATATAGGTATATAGATATATTAATATATTAATATATTAATATATTAATGTGTTAATATATCAATATATAAGTGAGTAAATATTGTGGCGGTAAAAATTAAAAATATAAAATTAAATTATATATTAATTACAGTAGCTATTATTACTATTTATACTACTATCCTTTTTATTATTTTCCTTGCTATCTTTTTTGTTATTTTTTTTATTATTTTTTTTACTATTTTCTTCATTACTCTTATCTATAATTACAGGCTGCTACCGACTACTACCACAAGGCTGGTTGTAACTGCAATTAAAAACAGTATTACTACAAGTACTCTAACTATTCTGAATATTCTAATTATTCTAATTATTCTAGCTATTCTAGCTGTTATGAAAACAACCACAACCACAAGGACAAACATTGTCAATAACAATAAATTTACTAGCTACCTTCTCTACTTTCTATTATACTTTTCAATTTGCCTCTATTTCTTTCTTATCTAATTCGATTGTTTTTTCCCCTTATAAGTGCTCAATTTTATAATTATTAAATATTTATATATTAGTTATCTATAGTTTACTAGCATAATTTCAAAATACTTTTTTATTAGTAGTATATAACTAAATCTCTATTTTTTATAATATAGAGATTTTTGCTATATTTTATTCTAGAAATTATCTAATCTTTTGAATTTATACTTTAATTAATAAACTAAGATTATAGCTTACAATAATAAAAATAATATTAATAAACTAGTATACTAAATATAGCCTTTAAGATATAAATAACAATAGTAGTACTAGTAATATAATATCAAACTTTAAATAAATAATTAAAAACATAGTAGGTATTAATTAATATTACAATTATAATAATATTTTTTTTAAGTTATATAGTACTAATCCAATTTCTTGCTAAGCTGATTTGATAAGATCAATATTAATAATATTTGCTTATATTTTTATTAATAATTTAATAAATAACTATTTATTAATACCAGTAATATTGCTACAGAAGATATTGTTTAATATATTTTAATATTAAGCTATATATACAGAATTAAATCTAATATTTAATAGTTATAAACAATGGGTACTGTATGATAGTAGGCAAAAAGCAAGTATATTATAATATATGTAAAAAATAATAAAGTCGGCGGATATATGTATTTTATATCCATCAAGTATTAATATTTTTTATTTTCCTAGTTTTACATTTTTACAAATTTATGGCTTGAATATTTTCTCTAACCATTAAAATACTAATACACTATTGGTCTACCTTAATAATAATATTACAAACTCCCAATCATCTACCATACCAGCTGTACCTATATATTAATTAAATTAATAATTATTATCTTTGAAAATAATAAATAAAAATAATACAGTACCATACATACTAATGTATTTAATTATCATTATATTCTTTTAATAACCAGGTTACTTACTAAACTGTAACTTTATACCTTACAGTATTATAATCTTTGAGCTTTATGTTAATCCCATAACAAATTTTTTTTCATCCATATTATATAATTTAGTTTTATTAATCTAATACTGAAATTTAAAATCTAAAAATAACTAAAAGAATTATTTAATAAACTCAGAATTATTGGTTTTAGCACACTCGTTATCGTAAGCATGAAAATATGCGATATATAACTCCTTATATTATTTAAAAAATCTAATAATTTAATTAGTACCTAATATTTGATTAACTAACTTATTTACCATATGGCGAAGCATATCCACCCTAGGGGGAAACCCCCATCAATATAACCACAATGCTTATTAAACTAGTACTCTTTTAGCTGCTACTATTATCACTATTTGTTTTTAATATATGACAAATTGGTTACCTTTAGAGCTAACTAGCTAATTTTGTAAAATTATATATAATATTCCTAATATTTTTATAATCCTACAAATTAATAATTTATTTTATTTAATAATACAAATGGCTACATTAATAAAACTATTAATATTATTACAACACTAACAGTAGTAGTGGTCGGTAGTATTTGCTTACAGTATAATATTAAAATAAAAGTTGCTAGTAATAAAATTAATTTACATATTAATATTGTGGTAGTGGGAAATAATACTATTTATTAATTCTGGGTTAGGAAATAGTATAGTGGCTACAACAGCTAATATATAATTAATACACGGTATGATTACTAGTGTAGTACTGACTTTTAGTATGGTGTCAAGTATAGGTAATTGGTAGCTTGGTAGTGGTGTGGTGATGATTTTTTGATGTGGTGTGGTTCTCACTAAAAAGTAGTCGGCTTCTAGGTGTGGTCGGCTTCTAGGTGACTAACGTTATCATAATATCACTGTAAACTGAAGTATAAAATTATATACCCTTTTTTAAATATTTAGATGCTCACAGACTCTCGCTTATATACAATAAAAAAAAAGAAAGTTAAATAAAGATATAATTTATTAAAATATCAAACTTTAAGCAGAAAGATATAAAAAGTAATATATAATAAAAAACAGATTTAGATTAATAAACAAAAAATTAATCTTTATTGTTTATAAGAATATTTATATATACATAAGCTCGGAGCAAGAGATTGCAAGCAATATTGGATAGTACCCTAATCATAAGATATATAAATGGATTGTAAAATCTGAAAATTTTATATCCATGTTATTATCACAGCCACACATCATAGCCCGCGCCACGCCTGACATAAGCGAGGCCTGACAGTATAATTATTTATATTTAATTTTATATTATATTATTTCTAGTTTTGCTTACTATATTTTTAATATAACATTTATTATTTATATACTTGTGTTTATTTATTTTATTCAAGAATTTTGTTCTACAATACCCATATATTATGTAATGATATTACATACTCATAACTTTGGTAGAAATAATTTTACAATCCTTAAAAAATATCACACGCTTATATAAGTCGCACAAACAATCTTACAACAAATACAATCACTAACATTTATATAAAGCATCAATATATATATAAAACTATCATTAAAACTAATAAATAATTATTACTCTTTATCAGTTAATTTAAATATAATATAGATTTATAGTTTACTATTATTTTATTATTATTACACTTTCTATCCAACAATTTTACTGTTCCTAACAACAAGCATACTTCCCTAAATCAAGACCTGAGTAATAGAATTAAGAAACAGAAGCCAGAATGAGCTTGCTGTGACCCCCGGGCCACAGGTGTAACAAATATATAGTTTTTATTTTTATCTGCTTACACCTCTCATATCACCCAACCTTTAGATTTAGAGTATTTTTTAATATTAAAAATGATATATAAATAATAACTTAAAAACTTTATTACTTTAACAAATATTATTCAGATAAATAAGATATTGTTTTTTAAATTTTATATTAAAGTATATATAACTAATTTTATAAAAAAAAATATAATTATAAAATAAAAAGCAATTAGGCTTTACCCTTATAATTATAATAAGATATTACAAAATTACTAGATAGTAGTTTAGTAACCACATACACTTTTTTCAAAATAAAATAATAATATTATTATTTTAATAAAAAATTTAAATATTAATTATATATTTAAATCATTTATCTGAAGTTTTTTTATATAATTAATAATTTATAAAATTAGTAGAAATTTTAATAAATATATAATTAAAAATATTATATTATAATAAAAAGTATAAGGCTTACAAGTTACGTTAAAAACAATTTAGTTAATAAAAAAACAAAAAATATGTTAGAATCTGAATAAATGATTTATTATTTTAACAGAAATAATTTTATAATAAAAATGTAAATCTAAACTTACTATAGTAGTAATAAATAAGGCAATATCTGATAAGAAAGATGATGTTTTAGTTATTAAAAATAAAGTATTTTTATAATAATCAAACCATATATACCCTAAAATAATAAAATATTTAAAATATAAAAATAATATAAACAGTGAAATTGAATAAATTTATATATTTTAATCTTTAGACTAATAAAACTATTGTTAATAATATATAATTTTGTTATTCGCAATGGTAGTAACTACAATTAAGGGGTGGTTATATTCATACCATTCAACTTATATTTTATATAATAGATAAAATTTTAAAATTCGATTTAAATATGGACCATCATTAACAAAGCTATAAAGAATAGCAATACTTCTCCAATTATAAATCTAGGGTATTCCTTTTAATTCTATCCTTCTCCATCCATAATTTTAGTTAATTGTTAGTATATAGTCAAGGTTTCTTTGGCTATAACCCTCCAAAATTTATCCTCGATACTACAAATAAGACTCTTGATAAAGTTAAATGTAATCAATACTCCCCCGACCAAAGGTCGTCCCTAGAGTGCGACATGGGTTGGTTTTAACCCAGAAACCAGCGGGTTGGTTCGGTTTAAGTAGAGTCATGGGGAACCACTGGGTGATTTGATATAGATCGTGGGAAACCACTAGGTGGTTTGATATGGGTCGTGGGGAACCGCTGAGTGGGTTTTTATTTTTTTAATAATTTTTTTGAGTTATAAATTTAATTAAAAACCGTAATTTTAACTATTTTTTACTATTTTTAGTAAATTTGTTACTATTTTTAGTAAAATGGTTTCTTGGCGGTGCGGTTTTTATTAAAATTTATGGTTTTTAAAACCATATTAGTTTTTTTTTTTTTTAAAAAAACCAACCCAACCCGCCCCATGTCGCACTCTAGTCGTCCCTGTCTAAAAAAGGTTTTTGTAGATTCCTACTCCCTTTATTTTAGCCGAGAACTGGATCCGGAGACGGAAGTAATAATAACAACAGATACTAACAAGGGCATATTATCTGCCTTATAACATTTTATAAAGTAAGAAGATGAAGTTATAGTGTTTGAGCCATATTTTAACCAATACATTTCCAATATCAAGATAGCCGGTATAAAAATGGTGTATGTAAATTTGGTTCCGCCCAAGAAAAAGGACATCGAGATAATGCCAAATAATGACTGGAAAGTTGATTTCAAGATATTAAAGAAGAGGATTACCCACAGAACAAAGATGTTGGTAAGTCGTTTTCCTATCTATCACTTTGAAATTCACTTCAAGGGTTCTTTTAATTAACTGGTTTTAAAGATTATAAATATTCTTTACGTATCAAAACCAGGCTCAAGAAGAAGGATCCGCAAATTCGCAGGTATTAATTTATAATACAATAATACAGATATAACCCAATCAGAAAAATCTTTTCACAAAACAAGCTCCACCAAATCGACGATTTGTATATCCAAAATAATATTATTATACTATCCAACAAGGTTTATGACTGATTGTACTACACTTTGTTCACAAGAATCATAACTATGACCCCAGAAATCGAAAATTTCACGTTAACAGTTGGATTTACTAGGAAATGCTTTTACACGACCGGATAATATGCTACTTCTGGACATTGATTAGACTACAGTTCCTTGAATTTTTGGATAGCTGATTAGTTCTGAGCAGCATAGGCGTGTCAATTGGTTAATTAGCCGTCTTCATTTGATCAAATATGTCTCTACGGCGCACACACAGGTAAGTTTCTCGCTCATTATCATTAATCATTTAGTAACTAGCTAACAGCTTTATACAGATTTACTACTCTTCAGTCTTTCCTTTTCAAAAAGCCATTGCTATCAGTCTAAAACTGGCCGAAAAAAAGGGGTTTTGGGAACAATTAAAACAAAAAATGAAGGATAAGTAGCTTAAATTTAACACTATCTGGAAGGAGTTAGGGATTCCATAGTAAATTCACCAAAAAAACCACTTCGTAATTTTTATAAAATCAACAGCTTAATTTTTAATACAGGTGAAATTATAACATCATCAGCAAAAAATTGTGTTGTTTTCCTAATCCTCTGAGTACTCAGAGGATCCAGAAGACTTTTATCCTTTGGAGGTTTTTTAAAATTAGCGAGTACCACTTCCTTAGCAGTTATTATAAGATTTTAAATGTTTAAGAGTAATTATATTATAAAAATTATAAAAATTTTATATTATTAAAAATTATTTGTAATGTTAATTTAATTGATAATTTTAATGATATTATAATTTAATATAAATTCTTAGATGTTATTGATTAAGATAATTTTAAGAATCTTTTTGATGATAGTAATTTTTGATCAAACTCTCAGCAACTAAATACAGGTTTACACAATTCAAATAAAAATATTTAATTAAAATTTTTTTTTTTTTTTATATTAAAATATTATATACAAAAGTTGATAAATATATAAAAAAAAATTATTTATCCAACGTTTCTAGTTTTTTTCCAGATTTTTATCATGAAGTTATTAGTTTTTTAAGTGCAGCTATTTCTTTATTATCAATAAGAAAAATATTTCAAAAAATATTTTTAATAATAAAGGTAGATTTTAGGAATTTAGCATAAAATCATGTTATATATTTATAAATGTTAATAAAAAATTTTATCAACTACTATTTAAAATTTTTTAATAAATTATTAAAATTTTTTAATTAAATTAGTAGAGTACATTACAAACTTTTGAACATTTGATTTACCATATATATTAGTTATTTTGGTATTAATCTATTGATTTCTCTAACCAAATTTTTAATTTTTTAAATTTATCCAAAAATAGATTGTATTAAAAATGAGAATATGGGTATTTAACAAATTAATTAGGAAATTATATTTTATTTTTATATTTTTAAAAAATTTCCAATATTGATTAATTAAGATTTTATAAATAGTTAGGTGAAAAAAAATAATTTATGATTACAATTTATTAGAAGATTTTTAATATCTAAAAAAAATCAAAAGTTTATTTTATTTTTATTTTTTAAAAAATTTAAATAATTTAAACTAATTAGTTTTTTAACATATATAGAACAAATATTAATATTAAAATTAATAAGACTATATACATCTAATATAAAATTCTTTACAAATTTTTGTAGATGGCTGTAATAATTATCAATAAAATAGTAAAGCTAACTTTATAATTAAAATATTATAACATATAATTTTAATAAATATATTTATTTAATTTATTATTAGAGTTGTTGGCTTAGCTTTTAATAAATATTTAACATACTGTTAAATGTTATTATTATTTAGCCAGATTTTATTAAAAAATTATTAAATAAATATTTTATTTTTTATTTATATAAAATTTATTAATTTTTTATTTATTAATATATTTTTTATACTTTTTTGTTAATTATTTTATTATTTATAGCTAGTATTAGATTATAAAAATTTAATAATATTTAATAATAATAATAAAATTTAACTTTTATTTTAAAATATAGAATAAAAATAAGATATTTCAAATTAAATCTGATTAAATATATTAATACTTAAAAAAAATTTTTTTTTAAAAAAAGAGAAGAATATTATAGCTGATAAATATTTAATAAATAATCTTAGGATTAAAAATAAAATCTTGATTTATTATTTAATTTACTTATTATTAATAATCAAATTATAATTTAGATCAAAAATTAATAAACTACAAATATATTTTAAAAGTTAAGGAGTAAATATTGAAAGTCTTAAAATTAGAAAACTTAGTTATTCTAATTGATTAATTAATAAAATAAAATCAATAAAAGTATTATTTATTTTACTTTTAACAAAATTATAATTTAAAAGATTAGTATCAATTTTGTTTTTAGGATTAATATTGTTATTTTGGTTTAATAAAAAAATAATATTAGAAATTAAATATTTAACAGCCAATATAAATTTTTTTAATACACTTTCTAATAATTGGATGATTTTATTAATTTAGTTTTGAATAGGTATGGATTATACTTATTAATTAATTTTTATTTTTTATTTTTTATTAAACACTACTAGTTTTGGAAAATTAAAAAAATTTTGTTAATTATTATTTTATCTTATTTTTTGAGTAGAAACTATTTTGAAATAAAATAATATTAAATAAAAAAAAAAGAGTTGGTATTAGATTACTATAATTTAAAAAAAGCGATTTTAATAATTTATTTAAAAATAAAATTTTTTATTTGAAAAAAAGGGGGAAAATAATATACGTATTCTTTAAATCAAAATAAAATGAAATAAAATTACGTACAGATGTTAACAATTTTATACTAAATTATTATTATTATAAAGAGTATTATATATTTATAAATCAATATAAATATTAATAAAAAAGTTTTTATCATTTAATAAAAATAAATATAAATAAAATATTACCTTATTTATTAAAATAATTTATCAATTTAAAATATTAATTGTATTAAAAAATAGTTTAAGAATAATAATTATAAAATTATAAGAATTTACTTATCATTTACTATCTTTTAGATTAAGATTAATAATTATAATAACATCAAATGATTGATTGATGTAATAATCCTCAAAATATAAAATTAATCTTATATGAGTTGATAAGCATTTGTTAAAAACTTCTTATTATTCTTTTCTTTAATAAAAAATAAAATCTTAATATTCTAATTTGTGACGAAATAAAAATAATTTAATGTATTAAACCCAATAGATCGTAATAGTATTAGGATTTTGAAAATCTTCAATTAATACTACTAGTTAATTAAATGGTTGATAAGAAAATATTTTTATAATATTAGAATTATTAAGATCTTAGCTGTTTGGTATATACTTATTAGCGATTGCAACTAAACAATATAATTTTAAGAATTTAAAATTTTTATATATAAGTTATTAAAGTGGTAAATAATTATAATTTTTTTTATAATTTATTATTGTTTTTTTAAATATTGTTAAAAATTTCTGAGGATATAATTATTGTTTGGTATTGGATTCTTAATGTCTTGTATTAAAGTCTTATTCTCGGAATCTAAAAATATATAAATATTATTATTTAATTATAAATATTTAGTAGTTGATAATTTATTGTTACTATTTTTATTAAGAAAATTGTCAGGATTTATTATAAGATTATCAATTATTAAATTTAAAAGATTTTGTTTTGATTTAAAATGCATATTTTTTATTAGATTTTGGTAAGTTGTTTATAGCTGGTTGGAATATTGAGGTTTATTAAAAAAAGATGTTAAATTTAATTTTTGTATTCTAAATATTATTTTTTGTTGATAGTTTGTAATGATTTATATATTATAATTGATACGGTTTGAACTTTGATAACTTTTTTTAATTTAAAAACGATATTGAAGCTCCGAAGTATTTGTTGATTATTTTTTAAAATATTTGTATTAATAGATTATATTTTTATAATAACTAGGTTAATATATTTTAATTATATTAAAATGATTAAGAGCTTTTAGTTCAAACTCATATTCAGGATTAATTTCTTTTTTTTTTAATTACATCAGCAAAAAATCTGAACCCCCTAGAGGTCATTGTGTGGAGCACGGGAGGCTGACAGGGATGTAGGGAGGTTATTATATGACAACAGAAGGCTGACACCAATCTTAGCATACCCTATCAAAATTTCAAAGTAATTAATTATGGACATCTACTTTTTGGAATTTAATATAACCTTCTTATAATATTAAATTAATATAAACCCCTTTTCAATTTTTTATTATTTTTTATTTCTTTTTTTATATTGTATTTTTTTAGAATATTTTAATCCTTTTATAGACATACTTTGTTTAATATAATAAAACCAAAAAATAATAAACATAAAAATGATAATTAATATTAAGACAATATATCTAATTTTAAATTACTACATTTAGAATCTATAATATAAGTAGTGGTTTTTATTAAATTGCCAACATTAGCTAATAACTTAAGAAAATACTAGTATACTAAATTAATTACTAATCTTAATTATAAAAAAATTATAAAAAGAAGGTTAATAAAATTTTAATTGAAGTTTATAAATTTTTTAATATTTTCAGCTAACTTCACAAAAATTTTTTTATTTAAAAAAAAATCCAATAAAAATTTATTATTTGAATATAAAAATTTAATCTTTAAAAAACAAAAATTTAGTTTTTTTTTTTAATAATTTTATAATAAAATCTAATTGGATATCTTCTAAATAAAAATATATATTTAAAGTCTAATAAAAAATATTAAGTTAAATTTAATATTTATTAAAATTATTTATAAATTCTTTTTTTTTATAATTTAGATATTATAATTATAAGTTAACATTAATTAAATATACTATTATATTAAAAATTTTTATTTATATTTAGTAAGTACTACTAAAAATATTATACTAAATATATATAATCTAAATTATTTTAATACCAGTATTTAATTAAACAAAATTAAAATTTTATTAAATATTAAATTATTAAAATATTTTGTAAAAAAAAGAACCACAATTAATCTTCTTGTTAATAAACATCTATAATCTATTAACAAATACCTACAAGCTTTTTTCATATATTTAACAATTTCAAAAATTCTAATTTATCAGTATTAGAATTTGTAAAAAAAAAAAAAAATTAAAAAACTAAATTTTATAAAAAAATTGAATCCTAGGATTTTAGCATAGATTATTACATATATTTAAATTACATTAAAATTATAAAAAAAAAATATTTGTAATCAGAAGATTAGTTTTAAAACTATAAATAACCATAGTAAGACTTTTAATATTTATTATAACATTTTTATAATTAATTAAAATTTAATAATTTTTGATAATTTATATATTAATATAATTAATTAAGCCTAGAAAAAACTAATATTATATTATCAAAATTAGAGCTTGTATCCGGTCCGGTTCGCCCATGGGCACCGCCCAAAAACTGTGTTGTGGGTGCCCAAACGGTTTTTTTTTTGCACCGCCAAGCAACCGTTTACACCGGTTCTAGTGCCCATAACTTACTGGTTTTTTTTTAATTTTGGGCACCCATTTCAGCGCCCAAACAGTCAGGTTAATTGAATGAACAAGTTTTTTACAGGTGCCCGTTTATATAGATGTATTGATATGACTAGAGTTCGACAATACCTCTATATATACAATATACACGTATATAGTACGACGTATACGTATATAATACAATGTATATGTATATAGTATGATGTATACGTATATAGTACAACGTATACACATATACAACAAATACATATATAGTATGACGAATATGTATATAGTACGACATATACGCATATACGATGTATACATATATACAACATATACGTATATATGATATATGCATATATACAACGTGTATGTATATACGACGTATGCGTATATACAACATATACGACGTATATATAAAAGTATATTCGGCTATATTTTTGACAAAACATTTTCAAAAATATACAAAATTAAAAAAACTTTTCAAAATCCAAAATTTTTTTGAAAACTTTTGAATTTTCAGAAAAAAAATCAATGAATTCGTATTTTTCGTTTGTAAATAGTTTAGCGCTTAA
>JAJTUB010000057.1:213251-229640 GCA_036971345.1 Dactylellina drechsleri
TACAAGCTCTAATCAAAATCTTATACGATTTCATATTAATATATTATTAAACAAACCACCTAAAATTTAAACTCCTCAAAATTTTATACCAGTAGATAATAGTAAAGAAAAGAAATTAAATTTATTATTAAAAAAATGAAAAAAAACTAAAAATATTTAATAAAAATCTTTGTTTATTTTCTTTTATTTTGATGTATAACTTTAAATACATAAATAATTATAATAAATTTTTTTTTTTTAAAATTTAATTAGATATTAAAAAATAACTGCAAGATTATAAGGAAATATGATCAAAAACTAAAAATTATATGTAGGATTAAATATTATTAACCTTTCATAATCTTTTATAATTGGTGGGATAGCTCTAGAATATAAAAGATTACTAAACCATCCGAACCATCTGATGGCTCGGATGTCAACAAATTTTTTTGCTGATGTATAACTTTCAATATTTTTATAATTGGTTTATTCTCTTGACTTATATATGATTTTTATTGTCCAACACTGAGTATTTGTTATCATTTTTATATTTTCTTTTGACAAGATCTAGAATTTTGAAATTATAAAAAATTTAATTTAATTTAGTAAAATTTTTATTAATATTAGTTTAATTATTAATTAATTATTTCATCAATATAACTATAATATTACGCAAGTAAATTGAAATTAATAAAATATTAAATATAAATTAAAATCTAATTAAATTCTTAACATTCAGCAGTTTTTAACAAACTCTAGAAAATTATAATTAAATAATAAATAATAATTTTATCAGCTATGCGAAGCTTTTTTTTTTTGCCATTATATAATTTATAAAAATAATTTTTTAAAATTAAAAAAATTAGGATATACTAAAAATCCAATTTAAACTCAATCAAAATTATTAAATCATTTATATTATCAAACAAATCAATCAACCTAATTTAATATATTTTTTAACATCAGCAAAAAAATTTGTTGACATCCAAGCCATCAGATGGCTCAAATGGCTTAGCAATCTTTTATATCCTAAAACCATCCCACTAACTATAAGAGATTACAAAAGGTTAATAATATTTAATTTTATATATAATTTTTAACATCCAATTATATTTTTTTATAGTCTTATAATTATTTTCCAGGATCTAATTAAATTTTAAAAAAAAAAAATTTATTATAACTATTTATATATCTAAAGTTATATATTGGAATAAAAGAAAATAAACAAAAATTTCTACTAAACACCCTCAATCTCCTCTTATTTTTTTAATAACAAATCTAATTCCTTTTTTTTATTATTATTTACTAATATAAAATTTTGAAAAACTCAAATTTCGGGTGGTTTACTTAATAATGCATTAATATAAAATTGTATAAGATTCTAATAATATAATACCAGTTTCTCCCAGGCCCAATTAATTATATTAATATACAAATTATCAAAGATTATTAAATTCTAGTTAGTTACAAAAATATTATAATGAATATTAGAAATTTTATTATAATTATTTATAATCTTAAAACTAATCTTCTAATTATAGATATTTTTTTTTTATGATTTTAATATAATTTAAATACATGCAGTGGTTTATACTAAAATCCTAAAATTCAGTTCTTTTATAAGATTTGGTTCTTTAATCTCTTTTTCTTTTTACAAATTCTAATATTAATAGATTAGAATTTTCGAAATTATTAAATATATAAAAAAAGCTTATAAATATTTGTTAATAAATTATAAATATTTATTAATAAGGAGACTAACCATAATTCCTTTTTTTATAAAATATTTTAATAATTTAATATCTAATAAAATTTTAATTTTATTTAATCAAACATTAACATCAAAATAGTTTAAATTATATGTGTTTAGTATAATATCTTTAATAATATTTATTAAATATAAATAAAAGTTTTTAATATAACAACATATCTAATTAATATTAATTTATAATTATAATATCTAAACCACAAAAAAAAAAAATTTATAAATAATTTTAATAAATATTAAATTTAGCTTGGTATCTTTTACTAAACTTTAAATATATATTTTTATTTAGAGAATATTTAACCAGATTTTATTATGAAACTATTAAAGAAAAAAATTAGATTTTATTTTTTAAAGATTAAATTTTTATATTTAGATAATAAATCTCTATTAAATTTTTTTTTAAGTAGAGGAATTTTTACAAGGTTGGTTAAAAATATTAGAAAATTTATAAATTTTAGTTAAAATTTTATTAACTTTTTTTTTATAATTTTTTTATAGTTAAGATTAGTAACTAATTTAGTATACTAGTATTTTTTTAAATTATTAGTTAATACTAATAGTCTAATAAAAATTACTACTTACACCATAAATTTTAGATACAATAGCTTGAGATTAAATATATTATCTTAATATTGGTTATTATTTTTATATTTATTATTCTTTAGTTTTATTATATTAAACAAAATATATCTATAAAAGGACTAAAATATTCTAAAAAAATATAATATAAGAAAAGAAATAAAAAATAGTGGGAAATTAAAAAAAAATTTATATTAATTTAATATTATAAAAAAGTTATATTAGATTTTGAAAAATAGATGTTTATAGTTAATTACTTTGAAATTTTAATGGGGTATACTAAGATTAATATTGGCCTCTTATTGTTATATAATAACCTCCCTATATCCCTGTCAGCCTCCCGTGCTCCACACAATGACCTCTAGGGGGTTCAGATTTTTTGCTGATGAAGGTACTGAGATAAAGACCGTGTAAAAGATTTAGTTTAAAAAATATATATAATAAAATTCCAAAAATTTAATAAAAATTTAACAAAACTTAACCTAATCTTTTATTATTTAATTTTTTGATTAACAATTTTTGAACCTGTTAAAACAAAATTACTAAAAATTAAAACTTTAATTTATTATAAAAATAATAATTATGATTTGCTACTCCTGGGGTATATTTTTTAAGATTTTAAGTGTTTACCTTGCAAATAGGATAAAATTTTATATTAATATTAAATAAATTAATGTATTTTATGTAGTTTATAATCTAATTATATAACTAAGGTATATATAAACAAGTAAAATTATTAATATATTTTAAATTAAAACCAAATTTTATAGAATTTTTAGTATCCAATTCCAGCTCCTATTTATTTAACAATTAAAATATTTTAAATAAAATTTTTTAAATATTAATATTAATCTTTAATTTTTAATAATTATTAAGATCTTTTTTCTTTAATAATATTAATATAAATACAAATAAAATTTAAGTGAATAATAATAGTTTACTATAGATGCTAAAAAACAAATTACCAATTATTAAATAAATCAATCATAATTTTTTATTATTAAAGAAATTGGTTAGATAAATAGCATCTAATACATAAATAATAGAAATTAATATCAAACCTTCTGGTAATATTAACTAAAAAATGGTCAGCGTTTAATATGTGATGTGACGCAAAAAAACACGTTTCAAACAAAAATATAAAAAAATTAAAATTATTACTTATATTTTTTATTATTAGTCACCTATATGTAATTTTAAATATAAACATTTATTTTCCAAATTATATTTTTTAATTAATGTATATACCAGATTACTAGCATATACTAACTGTTTAAAAAAATAACTTATAAGTCGAGTGGTATGAATGTGGCCACCCCCTAGTTGTGGCTACCATTTTTTTTCGCGAAATTTTACTTAATGCGAACATGTGTTTTTTTGTTTTTTATCCATACAACCACAATATTTAACCAATTAAACCTATTTTCACTAGTAAATCCATTATTACAATGCCCAAAAAACAATATAATAAAATTAATATAGTTGCTACAATAAGCACTATCTAAAATAACAATTCTCTCTATATTACTATTATTATTTATAAAATACCTCAAACCACCTTTTGAAGCCAGTTTACTTCCCAACAACTATACAATATTGTGTATAAAAGCTAGCAACAATTTTTTAAAACATAAAAAGAAGAACTTATAGAATGGATTTTATATTAAAAAGCTTTTGGTTATACTCCCACATATATTTAACTACATAATATTATAATTAGTATTTTTATAAAATAAAATAACAATATCCTATAAACAATAGATTATTAATTTTATTTATTATTATCTATATATCAAAACTAAACTTGGCCATCATATAAATTAGTAACATATTAATTATACCAATCTAGCCAATATTAATAAACTTTTTAACTTTTATAAAATAATATCTTAAATCCATTTAAAACAATAGTATAATACAAATAAAAATAATATAACAACTAAAATAAATATGAATAACTTTGTTATTAAAAATTCTAATCATTAAAAATATTAAATATTTATAAAAACAAATTAATTATACTTTTAAATATTATTTATAGAGTATATCTCTACTTTAAATTATATCCTTAATCCACTGGTAATTTTCAAAGTAAAGTCTATTCAAAATCAATAATTTCAAATTTAAATATTAAAATAGTAACTTAATTGGTATATAACATTTTCAAAAAATAGCTGGACTAGTAATATTATTATTTTAAAATAATTAATCAAAATATTTTTATTAGAAATTGATACTAATAATATATTTATAATATAGTTATTAGTAGTTAACAGCCATAGCTTATATATAATAAATAAATTTATATTTAAATATTATTTTAATAATATATATTTTTTATTTTTATTTATTTATACCTCTTATATTACTTAGCTTTTAAATCTAAAATATTTTTTAATATTAAAAATGGTATATAAATAGTAATTTAAAGATTTTATTATTTTAATAAATATTATTTAAATAAATAAAGTATTATTTTTTAAATTTTATACTAAAACATGTATAACTAACTTTATAAAAAAAAATATAATTATAAAATAAAAAACAACTAAACTTTATTCTTATAATTATAATAAAATATTATAAAATTATTGGATAATAGCCCAGTAATTATATATATTTTTTTTAAAACAAAATAATAATATTACTACTTTAATAAAAAATTTAAATATTAATTGTATATTTAAATCATTTGTCTGAAATTTTTCTACGCAATTAACAATTTATAAAATTAATAAAAATTTTAATAAATATATAGTTAAAAATATTATATTATAATAAAAAATACAAGACTTGCAAGCTGAGTTAAAAACAATTCAGCCAATAAAAAAATAAAAAATATAATAAAATTTGAATAAACAATTTATTATTTTGGTAGAAATAATTTTATAACAAAAATATGAGCCTAAATTTATTATAGTAGTAATAAATAAGGTAATATTTAATAAAGAAGATAATATTTTAATTATTAAAAATAAAACACTTTTACAACAATCAAGCTATATATAGCCCAAAATAATAAAATATTCAGAATATAAAAGTAATATAAATAATAAAATTAAGTAAATTTATATATTTTTTATATTTGTAGCCCTTAAACTAACAAAACTATTATTAATAATATATAATTTCGTTATTCGCGATGGTGGTAGCCACAACTAGGGGGTGGCCACATTCATACCACTCGACTTAATTTATAAGATTATAATAAAAATATTCCTATGGTTCTAGATCTTTAATTATTTAATTATAAATTGAAATTTAAAAATTAAGATTTAAATTTTCAACCATATTTTTGATTTATTTCCAAAAAATATGTGTAAATCAAAAAAATATATTAAAAAATTCTGAGAGTCCATTATCAAAGAAATCATCAATCCCAATTTTTAATACTTTATTCTATATCAACTATTTTGCTAATTTATAATCTATATAATTTGTAAATGAATAAAATAGGTTTTTAATTAATTATAATAATAAATTTTTAAATGTGACTGTAGTATTGGTGTTTAAATATATATCTATATAAATTTTCAAAAAATATTTGAAATCTAAAAAAAAAAGAAAATTACATAAATTTTCTAGTTAAATTAATTAAATTGTGAAATATAAGATTAGATATTTAGAGTTTAAAATATTACTTTTGACAATAACTTAAAATTTTTAATGGTGGAATTGGTTTTCATATGTATTGTATTAACCAATTTTTAAATATGGTTTTAAATAAAATTGATATGGAAAACCTGAAGCAAACATATTAATAGTATTATTATATTCAATAATTTAAGAAAAAATTAAGAAATAATAAAAATTAAAAAATATTAAGTATCTAATATAGGTTTTTTTTAAGTTTAAAATATCTCTTAACAATTTTAAATTAAAAAAGTATTTAATAAAAAGAAAAAATAAATTACTTAATAATAAATCCTTTCTTAATTTGATTTAGTTTTGTAGTACAATACAGCAACTAGGGTTTTTTGATTATATTCCTAAAAACTGGTATTCACCTTTATATATCTTAAATAACAAATAAATCTTGTCACAGACCTACAGTCTGGACAGTATAATTACCTGTACTCTGTTCTACACTACATCATTCTCTACTCTACTTATTTTACTTCCTATATGACACTTATTTTTTATATACTTGTGCTTATTTGTTCTATTTGAAGACCTTTGTTATATGACTTATATATTACATGACTTATATGTATATATGTATATGCGAGTATATAAGTATGTAAGTACCAAAATACAAACCTATAAACAATACAAGTATATAAATATTAACATATGATTATATAAATATTAATATTTGTATGAAGTATTATTATATATATAAGATTATTGTTAGGACTGATGAATAGTTCTTACTTTTTATTAATTAATTTAAATATAATATAGATTTATAGTTTATTATAATTTTTATTGTTGTTATATATTTTATATATCATTTTTTAATATTTTGCAATATACATATTTCTAGATTTAAGAATCTAGATATTTTAGAGTAAGAGATTAATATTTGATCAGATGTACTTGATTAAAGTATAATATTTTAATTAATTTTACTTAAATTTAAAAGAAAAGTATATGTATATTAATAATAGAATTCAATCTTGAAAACTTTATTGTATCAGAATATGAGATGATAGATAATAAAGGAGATTATATATTTTTTCATAATGTATTCTTATATTTTAGCTAATTTATTGCTCATTAGATCAACTAAACCAACAAATATTTCAAAAAACAATTAAGAAAAATATTACCTTTATTTAAATTAAAATTAATCATAAACTTATTAAATAAAGAAGATAATATCTTTTAGAAAAATAATAAGTTATATATTAATACTGGTATTTAAGTTAACAAAAAACTAACTATATTAACAGAAGAATCTAAGGACAAATTTATAAACATTATATTCACAGATAATTCCAAATATTTAAAAAATTTAGAAATTACAACACAAATACTAAAATAGATTATAATAACCACCTATACTCATACTAAAATTTATATAACAGCAAAAGAACATATTCCCATAAATAAAAATAAAGATTTTGAACTATCAAAACTAAATTAATCAGAATTATCATATAAAAATAAAATATACTCTAAATTTGTTTTTAAAAACAAAAGCAAAGGATGTTAACTATTATTAAAAAATCCTGATAAAAATCCCAATAATAATAAATCAACCCTTAGTAGTAACAACAAATCTATTTATTATAAAAATAATTGATAGAGTACTTTTTGCAGTAATATTAAATTATTAAAACCAATTAAATTTAGAGAATTTCCTATGAAATTTGATTAATTTCTCAGATAGTTTAGCAATATTTTTTATTTTCAACCTAAAGATTTTTTTAATAATAAATATAAAATTTATTATATATTCTTTTTTTTTAAAGGAATTATTTTTAATATTTATAACACCTACCATAAGAAATATAATAAAAGTATTTCCTATTAATAATATTATAAAATCCTTAATATTATTTTAATTTTTATTAATTATATTGTTTTCACCAAATTTTTTAAACAAACTTATGAATATAAGAATAAGCAAAAAAAAGTTTTTTATAAATTCCACAAATTTTAATAAAAAAAATTAGTAAGAAGCTATTTTTAAAAATTTAATCAATACATGTTATTCATAAATTACAATAATAAATAATTACTTTATTATGCAAAAGAAGGTCTTAAACTATAATAGAGACAAAAAGTTATAAAATAGAAAATTATTAATAAAAAACTAACTTATAAAAAAATATAATTTTTTATCATTGAACTTAATAATATCTTTTATAAAAATAACAAAGCCAATATAACATAATTTAAAACACCAAAATAATTTAATTTTAAAAATTAATAAACTTATTAAAATAATCAACTCTACAATAAAATAAAACATCAAAATACTTATAAACCTAATTAAAAATAATTAAGATTTAATAATAAACCTCAAAACCAATAGCAATGAGATGGCTAAAAATGGACCCCTAAAATTACTTACAAACCAACTTTTATAAAGCTAGGAGCCATTTAGAATTAACACAAATTATAATATAACAAAATTCTAAAATCTAATAAATTTGTTTATTTTAAATATAATAAAGAAGGATACATAGCCAGAAACTATAGATAAAATTAACCTCAAAAAGAATGGTAATCTAAGCAAATTCATATTATAGATTATAAAAAATTATATAAATAATACAAAAACTATAACAAATCCGAATATAAAAATAAATATTAAAAATTTAAACTAGAATAAGAATTTAATAAAATTTTTAATATTATTATTAATTAAACTATTTCTAAAAAGAATTCCTTTAAAATTATCTTCTAATGAATTTGCAATGTTATAAGTAACATCTAAATTAATTAATAAAATAAAATAATAAAAGAAATATTATAAACTACTATTTAATTTAAAGAGTTAATTAAAGAAGATTGGTAAACAAAAGCCATATTTCTAGATTAAGATATTCCTAAAATATCAAACACAGAATAAAAATATATTATATTACTAAGATGATCAAATTTACCTACTATCAAAGAATATTACTAAATCTGGAATAATCCTTTTTTAGGATGATATTTATAATACATTTAAAATTTAACTAATAATCTAAAATAAGAATATTAATACCAAAATAAAATATAAAATTGATTTATTTTTTAAAACTTTAAATTTTATTAATCTAAAATTTATTTTAAAAAATAATTTTGAACCATCTACAACAAAAAAAATTAACAAAATATCTTAGATAGTAATTTATATGAAGAAATTTTTATAAAAAAAAATAAATTAACCCAGTAATACCCAGAGGAACAATGCAACTAATATTCTAAACCAAAAAACAATAATAAATTTTATAAATACAAAAATTTAAAAATATAAACTTTTAAAACATGTTTTATAAAATGTAAAAATTAAAAATATTATCTATATAAAATTTATAATTTAAATAAATTAGAAAATATTTATACTTTATATACCAACAATATCCTTATAAAAAAATTTTATTTTATAAAATAATTTTAATAAAGTTTTTATAAATCTTATTAACATACCATTTATTTCATTATAATTGTTAAATACAACACAGAACTTGTTAAAAATTTCAATAATTATTAGAACATTATTAAAAAAAACAAAACCTTTACTAAAAAACTAAAATTAATAATCATTCAATCTAAACAACACAGCAACATTAATAAATACATAATATATAAATAAAAACCTAAATATATAGCATATACTGGATACCTCACCATATATAAATATTACACACAAAAATAGATAACTTACACTAAAAATCAATTATAAAACTAGATAATTGTTAAAGAATATATGAAAAAAAGATCTCATTAGATTCTAAATATTCCACTAAAAGTATATTTACTTCCTAAAACTTCAGCAACATTTTTAAAACAACAAAAAGAATTATATCATTTTATTATTTAATTTTTACCTAATTTATTTAGATATTAATATATTACTTATAAAAAACCAACAAATAAAAAAATTACATATAATATTATAAACCTAATTAATAAATTTTTAAACTAAAAAAACTTTGGATTTTAACATATTCTAAACAATTTAGTTTGAGTTTTATTAAAAAAAAATCTGATAAAATACTCAACAAAATTGTTAGATAATACTTTAATATTTTCTGCATAATCAATAAAAATTTTATTAAAATTTTTACAAATAATAAAACAGAAACTATTTATATTTTAAAAAATTATATTAAAAAATATATATTATTAATATATTTCAAGCTTACCTATTATAATATTATAGTATTTAAAGGAAGTTTTTTTGGAATAATCAGATACGAAACTATTATTACTCTTATTATTAATAATTATTTTAAAAAAAAGAATAGTTGACATCCTTAACTTCAAAAACAACAATTTTATTTTAAAATATGACTAATTATAAGATTATGACTTAGAAATTAGTTTTCAATTATAAACTATTAGATTCATTTAATATAATTACCAGACTATTTAAAAATGATTTAAACTTAGATTTTAAAAAAAAGAAATATATTTATAACTAACAAAACACCTTTCGAATAAAGAAATCTATTATCAATCCTGGAATAAACCTAACATTTTTAAATGAATATAAATTAAGGTTAAAAATATTTATAAAATTATTAAAGAGATTATTAAAGATATTATTGCTAAAATTCCCAAATAGATTTTCAGATGGGTTAAAATTTTTGAAAAGTTACCTAATAAAAACGCTCTATTTTAATTTAATAAATTTATTTATAAAATTTTATTTAAAAAAAACACTATACTAAAATTTATGTCTATTTATGTATATACTTAAGAAAAGCTTAAAGTATTGCAAAAATACCTTAAAAAAACCTTATACAAAGGATATATTTAACCTTTTTAATTACCAGTAGGATACCTTATTTTATTTGTATTTAAGAAAAATGGTAAATTATAAATATATATTAATTATCAAAACTTTAATGATATTATTATAAAAAATTAAATTAAATTATTTTTCATTTTTAAATCCTTAAATCGACTATAAGGAACTAAATAATTTATTAAATTAAATATTATAATCAGATATTATAATTTATGAGTTATACTAAAAGATATTTGGAAAACTGTTTTTAGATGTAGATACAGATTATTTAAATATATGATTATATTTATGAAATTGACTAACGCCTTCGCATTCTTTCAGACCTTTATGAATTATATTTTTAGGGATTATATTGATAAAATATGTATTATCTATTTAGACAATATATTGATTTATAATTATAATTTAAAAGAATATTATAAATATGTTATACTCATCTTAAAAATGCTTAATAAGTATAACTTTAAAGTTTAACTTAAAAAAATAGAATTTGAAGTTATTAAATATGAATTCTTTAGAATTATTGTTATAACTAATAGAATTTGAATGGATTTAAGAAAGGTTTAAGTTATCTAAAATTAATTATTATCTAAAATAGTTAAAGATATTTAATCTTTTTGGGATTATATAATTATTATTGGTGATTTATTAAACAATATAGTTACATATTAATAGCTTTGATAGAGCTTACTAAAATAGGAACTAAATTTGATATGACCTTTAGTTAAATTAATGTTTTCATTATATTGAAACAATCATTTCTTTTGGTACTAATACTTTGATTATATGATTTAAAATTATTTATTAAAATTGAAATTGATATTTTAGATGCTGTATTAGGTATATGCATATGTTAATTATATTTTAATAATGAATAATATCTTATTGTATACTTATTTTATAAATTTAATGTTATGGAATTTAGATATCTAATTTATAATAAAGAACTTATAATAATTGTTTATATTTATAAAGTATGGAGAGTATATTTATAAATAAAAAATTTTTTATTATATATTTTGATTATAAGAATTTTACTTTTTTTCTTATTATTAAAGAATTTAGTAGATAACAAATTTATTAGTAGAAACTTTTTAATAAATATAATATAAAAATTATATATTATAAAAGCAAAGAGAATTTAGGAGTAAACACTATTAATAGAAAATTTAATTTTATAAAAAGAATATAACTAGATAAAGGAGTAATTCTTAAAGGAATATTATTTAAAAATATTATTATTAATTAAATTTTTAATATTATTTTTTATATATTTGATAATTAATTCTTTTAGGAATTGAAAGAAAGTTATAAATAATATTTAATAATTATTTGAATTTTATTTAATAATCTAAATGTATTAGAATTAGAGTTCGACATGGGGCGGGTTGGGTCGGTTTCTGGATTTTAGAAACCACCCACGGGTTGGTTTTTTTTTTTTTGAAAAACCAAAAACCGACCCAAAAACCATGAAAACGATGTAAAACCGCACCGCCAAGAAACTGTTTTAAATTAAATCATGTGACCACCAAAAATTTTATTATATAATTTTAATTTTTTAATTTCATTTTTTTGATTTTTTTATGAAAATAATTTAAAATTAGGTGTGGGAGATCTTGAAATATGCTAAAACGACTAGCGCTTTTTTAGTGGGTTTTTAAATTAAATTTAATTAAATAAAATTAAACACTAAACCGTTTATAAATGAAAAATACGAATTGATTGATTTTTTTTTGAAAATTCAAGAGTTTTCGAAAAGTTTTTAGATTTTGAAAAGTTTTTATAAAAACGTTTTGTCGAAAACATAGCCGAACACACCTCCATATATACGACGTATACATATACATCGTACTATATACGCATATGTTGTATACGTTGTATATACACATACGTCGTATATACGTATATGTCGTATATGCGTATACATCATACTATATGTGTATACATTGTATATACGCATACGTCATACTATATGCGTATACGTTGTATATATGCATATGTTGTATATACATATACGTCGTGTATGCGTATACGTTGTACTATATACGTATACGTCGCATATGCGTATACGTTGTACTATATACGTATACGTTGCATATGCGTATACGTCGTACTATATACGTATACATCGCATATGTGTATACGTTGTACTATATACGTATATGTTGTATATGGGTATATGTTGTATTATATACGTATACGTCGTACTATATATGTGTATGTTGTATATATGTATACGTCGTATATATAAAGGTGTATTCGGCTATGTTTTCAACAAAACGTTTTCACAAAAACTTTTCAAAATCCAAAAACTTTTCGAAAACTCTTGAATTTTCAAAAAAAAATCAATCAATTTGTATTTTTTGTTTGTAAACAGTTTAGCGCTTAATTTTATTTAATTAAATTTAATTTAAAAACCCGCTAAAAAAGCGCTAGTCGTTTTAGCGTGTTTCAAGATCTCCCACACCTAATTTTAATTGTTTTCATAAAAAAATCGAAAAAATTAAATTAAAAAAATTAAAATTAAATTAAAAAAAATTAATAAAAATTCAATTTTATTATTTTAAATTTTTTTATTAAATTTTAATTTTAATTATATAATAAAATTTTTGGTGATCACGTGATTTGATTACGTAATCTGATAAGTTCTTATCGATAAGCGGGGAACCGTCGGTTTTTGGGTGGTTTTTGATTTTTAGAAAAACCACCCAGCGGTTCCCCATGACCCCTCTCAAACCGACCCAACCCGCTGGTTTCTGGGTTAAAACCGACCCATGGCGAACTCTAATTAGAATACTTTATTATTAAATATGGAATTATTTTTTTTTAAGATTTTTATTATGTTTTTATTAAAGATTTTTAGTAGAAACTTATTAAATAATATTATAATATACTTGCCTATAAATATTTAAAAATAAAACAAATTTAAGAATTTCTAACTAAAAATTACTTTTGGTTTTAAATAAAATAATATATTAAATAATATATTAAAATTTATAATATGTGTTATAGAAACAAATTAAATCAATATTTATTTTATAAAAAATTATAATTTTATGATATATTATTAGCACCTTTCTAAATTATCTTTTATAATTTCATTTAAGGAATGTTAAAATCATAAGATTTATTTACTAATACTATCTATGATGAAGTATTAGTTATTGTTTGTAAATTTAGTAAAGTAGTAGTTTTAAAATTATGGAATTTTAAATAGTCTACAAAAGAATTTGAATAAGTTTACCATAAATAAATATTTAGCTAATACAGTTTACAAATCAAACACATATGTAATAAAGATATTTTATTTTTTAGTAAATTTTAAAATTTAATTAAAAATTAGACTAAAACCAAAATTAATATTATTAGTAAAAAATATGCTTAAATAGATAAAATAACTAAACAAATCATTTAAATAATAAAAATATAATTATACAATTTCTTAAATATTATATAAAATAATTAAATTAAACTACTTTTTAACTTTGAATTTATTTATAATACCTTAAGATATATAATTATAAAGTACACCCCTTATAAAATATTTAAAAAATAGAATTTAATAATAATACTTCTATCTTTAATATTAAAAAAAACAATTCCTTAAGCAGACAAATATATTAAGAATATAAAGAACCTCCATGAAAACCTTCAAAAAAACTTTTAATTTATAACAAAACAAATATCATATTACTATAATCAAAAAAAAATAAAAACATTATTTTTAAAAAAAGGAGATAAAACATACCTGCTTACCAAATATATTAAACAAAAAAACTATTAAAGTAAAAAGTTTGACTACCAAAAACATAAACTTTTCACAATCATAAAAAAGTTTAATAATAATATTTTTAAACTTAAAATTTTAGGATTTACACATATTTATCAATCATTTTACATTTTACTCTTAGAATTAGTCCCCAAAGGTTTAAAAAAAAATCCAAATGACAAAAAACTAAAACTCAAAGATTATATAGAATATGAATTCAAAAAAATTCTAAATAAATTTAATGAAAAAAATGAATACCTCATTAAATAATCACCATTTTATGGACTACAGGATGATTTTTGGATTTTAGAAAATAATATATCCCTAAAAATTATTTAAACTTACCTCAATTAAAAAACTATATTATAATTTACAAAACAAAGACACAAAAAACCAAAAAAGAATCCAATTTTAAAATTAAAATTACAAAAACTTAATATAATTAAAATCAAAAAAATCTAAAATCAATACTAATAATTTTTTTTTAGACTTTTCAACTCTTCTAGAAGATTATTCCATTTTTATTTAATTTTTTTCTATTTTAGTATTTAAAGATTTCTCTTTATAAATTATTACCTCTAAATATTTTTATTTAACCTAATAAAGTTTTTTTCTCTTTTAATTAATTTTTATTTGAAACTTAGTAGCTTTCTATTATATTACAATTTATTCCTCCTCTAAATCCTCCAATTTTTTTTCTTATTCATCTAATTAACAATCTAGTTGTTTAACTAAAAAAAAAATTAGTTAAATCTATTCTAACTATTTAAAAAAAATCTACAGAAATCAGTGACACAGCTCCTTCAACCATTTTTAATACAAATCGCGCAATTTTGTAGCCAGATATAATAATATACAAATAATTATTTTTTGTATAATATTTATAGAAATCAAAAACCAAAATTCCGAATTTTTTAATACAATTAGCCTATAAATTCTAATACTAATAAAAAAACATTTTATTTCTTTTATTTATATGTTCTGCTGGTATTTATACTAATTTTAGATATATATTAATTATTTTCTTATAAAAATATTTTAAAGTTTAAGTTTTAAAATTACCACCTTAATTTAATTACTACTTTTTTATATATTATTTTTCACTTGCATTATTTTATTTTATATAATTTGTATAGATAGAAGTTTTATATAAAACAATAATTTGTATCAAAAATATACCTATACTAAATACTAATTTTATAAAATAGTTTTAATTATATAAAACTCAACTTTTATATAGACCTCTATATTTTATAAAAACAAACTTCTTATAGAAGATATTTTTACATAAAATTTATTTCTTAAAAAAAAAAGATAGTATTACAAACCTATAGTCTAAATAATATAATTATTTATATTTTATTTTATATTATATTATTTTTTACTTTACTTATTTTACTTCCTATATAATATTTATTTTTTATATATTTATACTTACCTATTTTATTTAAAAACCTTTATTATATAATTTATATATTATGTAACTTATATATATATATATATATACAAATATATAAGCATATAAGTACTAAAATATAAACCTACAAATAATATAAATATACAAATATTAATATACAATTATACAAACATTAATATTTATATAAAATATTATTATATATATAAGATTATTATTAGAATTGATAAATAATTCTTATTTTTCATCAATTAATTTAAATATAATATAAATTTATAATTTACTATAATTTTTATTGTTGTTATATATCTTATATATTATTCTTTGATATCTCGCAGTATATATACTTCCAGATCTGAGAACTAGAGTTCGACATGGGTCGGTTTTAACCCAGAAACCAGCGGGTTGGTTCGGTTTTAGGGGGGTCATGGGGAACCGCTGGGTGGTTTTTTTTTTTTTTAATGGTT
>JAJTUB010000058.1:0-24992 GCA_036971345.1 Dactylellina drechsleri
CTCCGCCTATTCTCTATTTATAGAGCGGTACGTAGAGACCCGGCTGTACGCCTTGTACGTAAACCGTTACAATAATTTGTAATTGGTATTTTTCAATTTTTTTATAAATTTATAAATATTTTTTTTAAATCGAAATAGTTTAAGATATATAATGTTTAGTATATCTACAATAAATTGTTCAATTATTTAAAAAAATATATCCAAAGAATTAAACTAACATTTAATAATTAAAAAAAATTATTTAAAAATCTTCTTTTACGCTATAAAAAAAAGTTAAGTAAATATTATAGCAAAACTAACAATAAAAAAAACAAATTATATAATTTTGGTATTATTTTCAACCTATAAATTAAATTATCCCTCTATATCTCTAAGGATTAAAATAAGAATTTTAAGGTTAAATATTGTAATAATTTCTTACAATATTACAAAAAAAATTATACATATAAAAAATTTTTAAATAATATCATTAAATATTTTAAAAATTTTTAAAAACCTTTTCACCCTTGTTTACCTAATTTAAATAAAAAGCTCTACAGTATACCTTTTTCTAAATTAAATTACCACATTACCAATTGCTTTAAATTAATAGATGATAATAAAAATTTAAACAAAATTAAGTTTTACATTAATTAATTAATAGTAAGTTTAAAAATAATATTTCTATTTATTATTACTCCACATATAAAATAGTTTTAATTTTAATTTTTTTTTTTATTAAATTGAAATAGATTTGTTATTAATTAATTAATAGAAAATGTATAAATAGGGATATCCCATATTATTATAAATAACACAAGATATATTCAATATATAAGTTACCTTTATTAATATAAAATAAGTTTTTAACCAAATTAGAAATATTATAACTTAAAAAAAATATTACCTATATTTTAAAACCATCAAAGCTATTATAATCACAAAAAATTTCCATAGACTAAAATCACCCTCTAAAAAAATAACAAAAAATATAGAAACAAAAAATCTAACATTAATAAAAAATAAAACTTTAATATTAAAAATATTAATTTTTCTTTAGAACATACTCAACAGTAAAAAAAAAAATTTAAGCATAATTACAAACCCTTAAACTAAATTAGTTTAATATAATTAATTTAATTTTTTTTTCACTTCTTTATAATTAGTTTATAAATATTTAATTTTAATATTTTTAACCTTTTAGCTCTTAATTTAAGTAATAAAAATAAAATTGTTATTTTATATATAAATATAATCAAACTACACTTAGATCCATACGGAAATTAGTATAATTTTAGATATAATTACTTCTTTTTATAATTATACAGTTTCTTAGCAGTATGGTTTCTTATCATTATCACAATTTTTAAATCAATTTTTGGTTTTTTTAAAAAAAAAAAACTGACCCGTGGGTGGTTTTAAAAATCCAGAAACCGACCCAACCCGCCCCATGTCGAACTCTAACTAACACACTATTTAATGTAGGAACAACGTCCTGCGCTTAAAGCGACAGAGAGCGACAAAGAGCAATAAGGAGTGATACTAGTTTATATGTCATTCTATAGCGCTCTAAAGCGCTTTAATCGCTCCCACTTTTGACAAAGGTCTGCCTAGTGTTGTTAAATGTGCGAGGAATCCGATGAATCCAAAATTTTTTTTACATCGACTTGGGGAATTTAAATTTTTATACCGACTCGGGGAATTTACCGGTAATAAAAATTTTTAAAAAAATCATCGACTCGATGAATATTACCGTCCCGTTTAAAAAAAAACCATCGACTTAATAAACACTACCGCCCCGAGTCGGGGACCGATGAACCCGACGCCACACTTAATTATTAATTATTTTATAAAATATTCTATTTTTAGAATATCTAAAAATAGATTTTATTTAAATAATAAACTTTGAGAAAATTAAAATTTAAAAATAAAAAATTAAATTAAAATTTAAATTAGTGTGGGAAATCCTGAAACACGCTAAAATAAACGAGATTAAAAATTGAAATAAATTAATAAATAAATATTTAAAATTAAAATTAAATATAAATTAAAATTAGTGTGGGAGATCTTGAAACACGCTAAATTAAGCGAGATTAAAAATTAATTAAATAAGCGAGGCGCTAGTCCAAATATAGCTGATAAATACGAAAATCAATGGTTTGTTCAAAATCTTTTTCAAAAAATTGAAAATCTTTTAATTTTGAAAAGAAAATTAAAAAGATTTTGAATTTTTGAACAATAACATCGCCACCACAACCACTATGCTTAGTGTTTAAAAACGGTATAGGGAAAACCGGTACGGGATAATGAATTCCCCGGCTTTCACCAGGGCGAAAAATTTTAAATATACTACCACCAAGCATCCAATATATTTAAAATAATTTGATACTAATACCAACTTTTTCCAATTCAGTTTAAATTTTTTTTAGATTTTTTTCAATAGCATATTTTTTTAATCCAAAAATTTTTTTCAATTTTTTCACCCCAATAACACCAAGTTTTAGTAAGGAAATATCATCATATAAAACCTATCTATTAACTAAAAATATAATATATAATGAATAAAAATAGTTAGTAATAAGATTTTATTAAACACATATTAATAAATTAAAAAACTATACGCTATTATACTTTCATATAATAAGATTAAAGTTAAAAATATTATAAATTAAAAAATTTTAGATTATATTCATATATTTATTTTAAACCTAAACTCTAAATATACAAGATTATAACTCCTAATCATACAAATTTATAAATCTAACAATATATTAAGGAAAAGTATATCTGCCTATTATAAATCCATAATCAATATATTAAACAAAACTGATTAAATTAATAACTAGATTCCCAAATATTATAAAATTATATATATCCCTACAAATAAGTGCTAGAAAGTTAGATGGGAAACCTATTAAAATTCCTAGTATTTATAAAAACTTATTTTAGATTTTTGAATTATTAAATTATTAATTTGTATTAAGACTTCCAATATAAATTAAGTGAGTTTGCTATATACCCCATTTTATTATATTATCAATAATAATTGTTTTTTAATTATAAATATAATTTAACTAAAATATTATTATTATTTTAAATAATATATTTTATTGTAAAAGACTACTTTTTAATACCTAGTTAATAAAAACCTTACCAGTTAATATAGTTATTTCCAAAATCTAACAATCTTATAGTCAAATATTAGTTTATATCTTATTATATTAATAAGTAAGTTTTTTATAAAGCTAGGTTAAATCTGCTTTAATAAAAATTAAATATTCTTAATTTTTAAATTAAAAATTAAGAAGTATGTCTTTTTAATTATAGGTAACTAAAATTATAATAACTATATAATTATTAATAATAACATTTTTATTAAAATAAATAACCTACTAGCCCTTATTTTTTCATTAACATAAGTTTTTAATAATATTAAAATCTTTTTTTTAAAATATAATACAATTAGTAGAGTTAAATTTTAATATATTATTTTTTATTATTATATTATTTTCCTATATAAAAATAATTTTTAAAAAATAAAAATAAAATATATATTAATAATTTAAAATATTATTATAAATAAAATCTTATTATTTAAAAATTTAATTATAAATTATTTAATAATAATTTATAAAATTTCTAAAACTTTTGTATTTTACTATAAATTTAACCTTATTACCAAACCCAATTTACGAACTAAACATTGAAAGGGTTTTTTATAAATAAAAAGTTTATTATTATATTTTTAATTAAAATTAATATTTTTAAATTATTTTTTTTATAAAAAATATTAGCTATTAAGTAAATATTAATTTAAAAAAATTTATTACTTATTTAGTATTTAAGAATGTATTTTAGTTTTTATTATTATCCTTTATATTACTATCACAAATCTTAATAAAATAATTATTTTTTTTTTAAATAAATTAAACTTTACAATAAAAACTATAACCATAAAATTTATTTTTTTGATTATTTTAATATATATAACTTAATATATCTAGTAATCTTTGCTAAAAAAATTTTTATACATCAGTAAAAAAAAAAAGTTGTGGGATGACTGAGAATAGATGTAAGATGGCTTTTGGGTGTTGCGACGATAGGATGTTAGGACAGTAGTTAGGTTTTACATTATATTAAAAATATCTTTATAAACAATATAAATAATAATAATTTTGATATATTTGAAAAAAGTTTCTCTATAATTTTAAAAAATTCTAAACAAATTAATTATAATAATTAAAATAATAGATAAAGGATATCTTAATAAAAATAAATATAAAATAATATAAAAGTAACTTTCAACAATTTTAATATATTTAAAAATTACCTCCTAGTATTTTTTTAAATATATTTGGAATAGTATAATTATATTTTGAATAATTTAAAGTTACCATCTATATCTATATTTAAATTGTTTTAGGTAAGTTATTAATTACTTATTTCTTAAAATATTTTTTATATTAAGTAGATTTTTTGAATTAGTTTTTTTATATCTATAATTAGATATATTAAACTTAAAATAATATTTTTTTTTAAAATTTTTAGTTAATTAAATTTTTATTTTTTTATCTTAATTGTTTTAAGTAAATAATTTATTATTTAATCTTTAAATAAATCTTTATTTTAAATATATTTTTTTTAACAGTTTTTTTATATCTATAATTAGATATGTTAAATTTAATGAATATTTTATTTTTTAGACTTATATTTAATTAATTTATTTTTTTAAAAAACTTAATTATTTTTGATGAAATTTAATTATATAATTTTAAAAATATTTTATTTATTTATTAGCTTATATTGGTTTTTATAAATTTATAAGTAAATTTTCTTAATTTGTTAAATATTTAAAAATTTTTATTATTATTTTTTTTATATTTTTGTTATATTACTTTCTATATTTTTCAAATTCTATTCAATTTAAAACCTTTTAAAAAATCCTTATTCTAATTTTCTAAAATCTGCTAATAAATTTTATAAATCTAGTTAAGAATTTAGTTTAAATATATAAATCAAAATAATAATAAAAAATTAATATTACTTCTATTAACTATTAAATTTTAATATATAATATAATATAAATTTACAATTTTGATTTTATTAAAAACTATCCCTAATTAATTTTAAAATTTTAAATTTATAAAAATTAGATATTGGTTATTTAGTAACCTGGTAATATTACTAAAAACTATATTAAATAATCTTTAAATTTTAATGTTTGAATTTTATATTTAAATAATATTTTTAATTATTTAAATAGTTATAATAGCTACTAAAAATTTAAAAATAGATATATAAAAGCCTAGAATAGAATAAAAAAAATAATTAACATTAAATTTATTAAAAATAAAAATTATATTATTAATAAAATAAAATTAAAGAAAATAAATAAATAATTTTGTTTTTAATAACTTCCCATCTTTTAAAACTAAAATTAATAAAAAAGTTAAATTAGTTTTTATAGGTTTAATAATAAACTCAGTAAATATGTATTTTTCTTAATTGTATTAATGTTAATTCCTAATTTTTTCTTTATCTTTACCTTGTTTTTTAATTTTTTTTTTTGTTTTTTTGTGTTCATTCTCCAATTTTATATATTTGTAATTTATAATTTTTAATTTATCTATTTTAATAATTTTACTTTTATAAGTTTCTATAAATATTTTTTTAAAATTTTTTTTTTATTTTTTGATAATATTTTAAATTACCCAATATGTTATATTTAAAATTTTTATTATATTATTATTGTTGTTTATTACTTCATCTCTGCTATCTTATAATTATTAGTTAATTATATTTATATTTTAATTAATATTTAACCAAAAAAGTTTGAATACAGTTTTTAAAAGTTTATTTTATTCCTTTTTATTTATTTTATTTTAATCATTTTATTTATAAAAGGTATTAATTTAGTTTAATAGTTGATTTTTAGTATTTTACTTTTTTTTCAAAACAATATTAGAAATGATTTTACAAAATTAAATAAAAATTAAAAAAAATTGAATAAATTAATTAATAATCTTTTTATATTTTATAATAAATTTTTAATTTATATATAATTAAATTATTAATATTATTACACTATATTTTATAAATTTTATCTTATATTTTTATTATATCCTTATTATTTTTGTTATTATTATTATTATTGTCTAGAATTTTATTTAATAAACTAAAACTAATTTTGATCTTTAAAATATAATAATCTATATTAAATATTAGAAAACTATTTACAGATTCTTTAAATATAAGTATTTATATTTTTTTATTTTTTTAGTTTTTTTATTATCTCTACTGTTACTATTATTATTATTATTATTATCATTATTATTGTTATTATTATTATTATTAGTTTTAGCTTTTTTTTTTCTTTTCCCTTTTTTTTTCCCTTTCTCTTTTCTTTTACTTTTATTATATATAATTTAGAAAAATTGTTAATAACTTTAATATAATTATTAAAAGTTTTATTTAATTTTTTTACTTTTTATAGCAGCATCTTAAACTATTATTTTTTTGGATTATACCCAGATTTAAATATTATTAATAGTAATTTTTTTTTTTTTTTTTTTTTTTTTTTTTTTTTTTTATCTATTTTTTTATATAATTTTTTTTATTTTATTTTTTTAATATATACTTTTTTAATTAATTTTATATTATTAGGATTGGTATTTTCAGCTTCCCCTAAGTCTACTGTTAGATATATAAAATTTAAAAAGGGATGATAAAATTTCTTATAAACTTTTATAATTTTTTTTTTTAATTTATAAATCTTTATAATCTATTTTGTATAAAAAAGTTGTTTATAATAAAAATACTTATTTATTAAAAAAATATTAATTATATTATATAAATTTGTTTTTAAATGTAAGAAAATTATTTTTTTTTTTTAAATTTATTAGATTTATTTTTGTTTTATAATTATTTTTTTTTTGCTTTTTGTGATACCGGCTTTTTAATATTTGATGTTAAATCTTTAATATTTCCTTTTTTTTTTATTTTTTTATTTTTAGAGTTTTTAATTTTATTTATTTCTTCTTTTTTTAACACTGGTTTTTTGATGTTTGGTGTTAAATCATTAATAGTTTTTTTAAATTTTAAATTATCTGATATAGGAATATTTATATTATTTGGAGGAGGTAAAGTTTCTTTTAGGGTTTTTAAACTTTTAACTTTTTTTTAAAATTTTTTAGTTTTTAAAAGATATTATAAATTAATTTACAACCTCTTTACATTTTTTTTCAAAATAATATATACTTTATATTATATTTAAATCTAATATATCAAAATTTAATAATTTATTGGTTTCAAATTTAATAGAAAATTTTAAAATATATTTTTATTTTATATTTTATTTAGTTATTAATATTATTTTATAAAATAGTTATTTAAAAATAGTTTTACAACATTTATAAAAAGATTACTAACATTAAATTAAATTTAAATATAATATACAAAAACTTACTACCAAACTTACTAGAAGAGATACTAGAAAAAATACTGGTTTTAATAATATTTATTAATAAAATTTAATTATTTATTATAGTTATTATTTTTATTGTATTGTAGAATTATTAATTAAACTAGTATTGGTAGTAGTGGTAATAATATTAATTAATCTAATATCAAATAGTTAGTAGTTTTTTTATATTTAAAAAAAAATTTAATGAAAGTTTAACTTATTTATTAATTAAAAATTATTTTTAGAATTAAATTTATCTAGTAAATTTATATATTATATAATATATTAGTTTTTAAGTCTGATAACAATTTCTCTACATCTTCTTTAGTTTATAAAAAATGCAGTATTTATTTAAAATATTTATAAAATATCTATTTTTTAAATTTGGATTATTTTATTTAATAGTAAGATAACTAGGCTCTCCATTAAAATCTATTAAATTTTTAAAATTTTTTAAATTATCTGTAAGTAGATTTTCTAAAACTTTATTTAGTTAGAAAATGTGTTTAAAACTTAATAATAATATAGCTAATTTTTGAGGTTATTAAAATAATATACAAAAATTTACTTAAAGTATTTGAAAAGGATTTTATAATAAATTTTGTAAAACTACTAAAAGTTTTTTAAAATTAAATATCTAAAATTTAATAATTAGTTTTTTACTTTTAGAAATAGGATATAGTTTTTTAATAAAAATACATTATTCTTATAAAAAGAAAAAATTAAAAAAAAAATCCATAATAATAATTGGAAAATTTAATTAATATGAGTATAGGTTATTAACATTATAATAGATTTAATATAATTATAGTAATAATTAGCAGGTTAAGTTAAATTATTTCAAATTTAAGAATTTAAATATATTATATAGAAATTTATAGTTTATTTTATAATAACTACTTATAAATTTTATAAAACTTTTTAAAAATTCTTTTAGATAAAAATATTCTTATAATATATTAATAAGTATTCTATTATTATAAATTTTTATTAAAAAAATTGTATAACACTAATTTGTATTTTAGGAATTTAGTTAATCTCCCTATATTAAGTATTAAATTTATGAAATATAATTAAAATACTTCTGCTAATATAAGGTTAGCCTAATTTTAAAAAAAAAAAAAAAATTGTTTTAAATTTAGGTAGTTTATTAATTTATTATTTATATTTTTTAGAATTTGTTTATAAATGTATCAAAGCTTTCTAATATTTATTTTAATATAAAAAATCAGATTATAATCTTTAAATATCAATTCTGTAAAAAGAAATATAAATAAAATGGATAATAAATAACTTATAAATGAACATATTATTCATAACTATTTCATAATATAATTAAGAAGGTAATAGATATTATAAATTTTATAAATAATTTTAAACAATTTACCAATCCTAGTAATAATAATATAGAAATATTAAATAATTTTAATATAAATAAAGTTTATATAGAAATATTTCTAGATATAGGAAATTTGATAATAAGTTTATTTAAATATATATTTATGTTAAAAGATTAATTATTATTATTTAATAATAATTATAAATATAAACTTACTAAATGGTTTATTAAAGCAAAGGTTTTTAAAATATTAATAGATGAATATTTTAAGTTAGAGAGATTTATAAAAGTTTTTATTAATTCTTATATATTTATATATATATTTTAAAATTAAATCAATATTATGGAAGAAGAATTTAGTTTTAATTTTAAAAAAATTATTTATAATTTTAATATTCCAGGTTATCTATCTATTGAATACTTATATTATAATATTATTAGTTATATTATATATTTATTATGGTAATTAATATATATATTGAATTTAATATATACTTTTTATAAAAAATATAATTTATATGGAGAATATTTTTATTCTAAAATACATATTACTAATTAGTAGTAGGAAGAATAAGTAGTATAAACTTAATATATTATATAAAAAATTTAATTAATAATAATTTTATTTAAAAGTAAATGCTATAAGGTAGGATAGTAATTCCTATAATTTATATATTAGATAATTTGTATTTAACTAATTTTTCTAGTGATAAAAAAATTTGGTTGATATATATTATAGTTGGTAATTTGTTTTTTTATATTTGTAATAAGTTATTAAACTATGTTTATATATTATTTATTTTGTTTCTGATTTTACTAAAAAAAATGTATTTAAATTTATAGCAAAAAAATTAAATTATTAGTGATATTTAAGAAATTATTTAAAAAATTTTTTTTTTTTTAATAACTGCTATGAGTTTTATAAAGGATATAATAAAATTTGAAGTTAATATAATTTATATTGATGGTTTAATTCAAAAATATTATTTATAATTAACTAATTAAATTGTAGATTATGTTAAATACTATAAATTTTTAAATATTAATAGTTGGTTGTGTACAGTATATGAAATTAATTTCCAAAATTTAAAAACATATATTTTAATGGGTTTATCTTAAGATTATTATGATTATAAAAAAGTAAAAGTTAAATTATAATAAGATAATATAATTTGTTATAGATGTTAAGAATTAAAATACTATCTAAAGTAAAAGAAATTTAATGAAATTTCAATAATTTTTTGTTAATTTTCTGGTGTTTGTTTTAATATTTTTCTGAAATTAGATTTTTTTTATGGTCTCTATCTTGGTATATTTAAATATATTATTGAATGGACATTGTTATTTGTTAAAAAGTATAAAAAATTAGACATATTTGATATAATTTGGATTAAATTTTAAATGTTTTTTAAATTTTATGGATTTAAACTTATCTTTTTATAAATTATTTAATGGTAAGATAAAAAATTAAAATTTATTAGTTGAATTTTTTTTTTATATTAGTAGTTGTTTTAAATATACTATTAGCTTTTTAACAACCAATTTTTGATAAAGTTTTTATATGTGTTTGAATATTTTTAAAATTTTATTTGCTTGTGTAATATAAAAGTTATACAGCAGTAATTCTAAAATATTTAAAAAATTATTGGTAATAATTTTATATTATAAAAAATATTTTTTTAAAATATTAAAATATTGGATAAAAATGAAAATTTAAACTAGTATATTTGTAGTGTAAGTTAAACACCAAAAAGTAGTTTGTAAACTTAAAAAGTTAATATAAAAAAGATTTGGTAAATAAATTGTGATAAATTGATTTTGAATATATTTCTAATCTTTAGTAATTGGAAATTTTTAATATTATTAAATTTCATCAACCAACTTACTTTGTAGATTTTATATGATTATTTGGATATTTATAAAGCTAGTTAATAGATGTATTAAAATTATTTTATAAGTTTCTTAAAAATGGATATTAATCTTTGAATTGTATTAATTTCCTAATTTAAATTTTTTGGTATTAAATATGTTATTATATTTTCGAACTATGACGCTTAAATTTTAAAAGTTTTTCTTTTTTTTAATAATCAGATTTATTGAACTTATTATCAGTTTTAGAATGTTTGTTTGAAGATTTTATTAATGAATTACTACTTTTTTAATTTATTAATTTATCTTTTTATTTATTTTCTTTAATAGATATCCTAAAGCCTTAAAAGGAAACTTATAGTTTTAGAGAATTATAACTATTATTAAATCCTAGCTAGTGGACTATTGATTGTCTTACTTGAGAATTTAAATTACCAGATTTATGATATTATTTATTTTTTTATATTAAAAAAGATTAATTATAAGTAATTTGTAAAAATTATTTAATTAATATTTTAAGTCTGGTAGTAGATAAATCAAAATCTCTTTTATTTGAGTTTAATTGTTAGTTATATAATCAATTATATATATTAGTTCTAGATTTTATAGATTTTTTAAAAAACATTATATACCTAATATGTTGTATTAGATTGTTTTAGTGGTGTAGAAATTAACCTCGGTATAATTTTATTTTTATAGATTAAAGTTATAGAGGCTAATATGGGTTTTTTTTTAAACGTCTACTGTTTTGTGTTAAATATATTTTTATTATCTTTGATTTATATTTTTAAAAAAATTATAAATTGTTTTTAGTTACTAAATTTTGACTATTTGAAAACAATTAAATTTAGAAATCATAAGACCTGATTTAAGTTTTTAGCAACTTGTTATTCAACAATTCTTATTTGTTATCTAAAATCTAGCTGAATTATATTATTATTTATAAAAACGAAGTTTTATTTCTTGTTTAACTAATATAAATTAATAAACAATATTAATTTATTAATAGTTATATTAATTTAAAACAATATAATATCTTTTACTAAATGTTACAAGACTATCTATAAATGTGTAGAGATAAGCTAAAGCATATAATTAAGCTATTTTTATAAATAAATTTTTTATTTTTGTCTAAATCTAGTTAATGATCAGATTTAATATGTTTTTTTTAAAACTTCCTTTGTTTTGTTTTTTAATTATTCTTTTTTAAAATTATATATTTATATTTTTAAAGTAATTTTTTTTTTTAGATTTCTTTGACTAATAAAATATTTCTTCTCTACTTCTATATATCTATGAATAATTTTTTTATATTTATTTAAATATACTTCCCCAAAAATTTTCTAATATATTTTTATTAGTGTAAATATAAGTAAAGTAAATAGAAAACCTGATATTTATTAAAAAAAAAATATGAAAAAAATAATTGAAAATTTTAATTTTATTAAAGTATATAAAATCTAAAACTAACCTCGTTATATTTAAAAAAATAAGTAATTTTAAAACTTAAATAAATTTATATTTTTATTACTAATTGACTATAAACATCAGCAAAAAATCTGACTGCTTGAGAGGATGTTTACTAGTGTTGAGAGGTTGCAGGGGTTGTGTGGAGGTTAACCTCAAATGCTTAGAGGCTGGTATCTTATTAAAAATTCTTTTCACTTCTTAGAACCAAATTGATAATAAAAAGCATTATTAAGAATATGAGAAAAAAATGTTTGAAGTTTCTAAAACACCTCTGAAAAGATTTGAAATTGGTAGGATTTATATAAGTATATATAGTTTTAATTATTGACTATTATATTTTTTTTTTTTTATAAAAAAATTTTGTTATATAATATCTTTTTTTTTAAGATTGGTAGTAGATGCTGGGAATTTATTTGGGGTTTTTTATAATTTATTTATTATTTAATTAATTAATAAGATACTTGTTTTTTTTTTTTTTAAAAAAAATTTATTTTTGTAAGTTATTTATCAGATTAATCTTATGTTAAGAATATGATTGAATTTAAGAAGGAAAAAAAAAACTTTTATTATAATTTATTAAAAGATTGCTATAATTTTTTTTTATATTTTTATTGTTGATGGATTTTTTTAAATTTTTTTTTTAAAAAATGTATTGACTAACTTTTTACCCTATATTTTAGTCTTTTTTTTAATTTTTTTATTTTAATTTTTTATTGTTTTTTTAATGTTTTCTTATAAATATTTATTAGTTATTTTAATTTGATTAATTTTTTTTTGTTGCTGGTACTGCTGGTTTTATTAAATTTAATTAAATATTTTTATTAATTGGGGGCAAATTATTGCCTTAAAAAATCTAATAGAAGATTGTGTAGATATGATATGGTTGAGTTATAGTAATTCTATCTTGAATTGTAGTCTAAATATTGTTTAATTATATTTGTAAACTATTGGTTAATGTAATTTTTTTATGTGGAAAATGTTTAGCGCTATCTATTGGCTTGGTGTAATCTTCTACTAGTCATAAATAAATTAAAATTGTTTTATTGTTTTTTATAATTATAAAAGTATTTAAATTAACCAAAATTACAATCAATAAATTTATTTTAACATTAAAAAATTTTATTGAGTTAATACCGTTTGCTTTCAGATTTTCAGAATCTTCATATGGATAATTTATGTTATCCTAAACAAAAATAAAATTTATAATATTATTTGGATAAAATATTTGAATTTTGATATGAATGGAAATTAGAACTGTATCTAGAGCTTTTGATGAATTTGAAGTGGTGGTGAAGGTGGAGGTACTAACGGTCAATTTATTAGAAGTGATTGTGAAAGTAAGTTAATAAACTTTTAGTATCTAGTTATAGATGGAAGAATATTTATGACTATTAATTGCTTTTTGTAATTTTTTTTTATTTGTTTTTTTTTTAGTTTTTGCAAGTTTTGCTTTTTTTTGTTTTGCTTTTAAGTGAAGACTCCTAAAATCTTTTATAAGATTGTTGTCGAAATAAATATGATTATTTAAAATAATATATTCCAAAATAATTTTTATATTTTTTTTATATTTTTTAAACATATTTTAAATAATTTCTTTTAAATTAACAAAAACTGATTTTATAAAATTATTATTAGCTAGCTTTAGATTTTTAGCATTAACCTAATTATCTATAAGTATTGCACCCTCAATAATATTAAAATAAATCAATTTCATAATTTTAGAAATAAATCCTTTTTTTTATTCAATACTAAAATCTTCCCAATTAGTTTACTCCCATTAGTTATTAATATAGCACAAAATATTAAATTTGTAGTCTAAAAGACCAGTAAAATCTACTACACTACATCCATTATCTTTTTTCTTACCTTTCCCAAAAAATCCAGCACCCCCATCTCTGCCATCTCTGCCATTTTTTCTATTATTTCCATTTTTTTTACCATTATCAGCTAATACCAGATTTATAAAATTTGTTGGTTTTACAATTTGGTAAGTCAGTTTTTTGGCTTAAACAACAGTTAAATAATTGGTAATAACTTACTGGTTATCATTTGGGGTAAGATTTTTAAATTTTACCCAATTTGTATATATAAATTAGTATCTTATAACAGACTTTTAGTGTTTTATAGAAACTTACTATTTAAATTAATTTTAGAAGTTATTTTATTTCTCAATCTAAAATAAACATAGTTAAAATTATCTAAATTAAAACTGATAACAATTTTCATATCAACAACCTTACCATATCCTCCATCTAAATACAATCTGTTAACAGACACTAAGAGTTTCTTATGAAATACTGATTCTTACTTTCTAATTTCCAGAAGAATTGTTCCTTGATCATACCATTAGCTCCAGAGATTCCCACAACTTTATCATTTCTTACAATTGTTATGTTGAAATCGATTCTTCTAATTTAAAGGCTATTAGCTGATTTTTAATGTTTTATCATTCATTATTTTGGGATACTTACCAACTCTATTCTTTTTTTTTCTTGGCGCTACAACTCTGCCACCATCATCGTCATTATTGTCGTCATCATCATCACCATCACCATCTCCATCTCCATCTCCATCTCCATCTTTACCTCCATCTTTACCTCCATCTTTAGCTCCATTGCCAGCAGCTCTCTTTCTCTTTTTTATAATTAATACTATTTTATATTTATAAATTAAAATTTTTTTATAATTTAATATAAGATATTAAGAATTTATTATTTATTTATTTTTTTATTTATAATAAATTTTTTATTTTTAGTAGTCTCCTTTCCTATACCAAATTTTTTTCTATTATTTTTATTTTTTAATAATTTAAATAATCCAACCCCTTCTGATGTTTTAACATCTACCATAAAATTATCAAAATTTTTCTAATATTTAAGTTTTAAATTTTTATATTTAGAATTAATAAGTTTGAAACTTAAATTAAAATTATTAAATAAATTAAAATTTTTAAATATAACAATTCTTTTAATAAATTTAAATAATAAATAATAATTTAGTAATACAAAGTTATTTATAAAAATACTTTTTATAAAATTGGGAATATTTATAAAAAATTTATTATTATTTTTAGGCAATTTTAGGTTTATATCTTTAAATTCTCTAAAATTAGGTGTTTGTAGAATAGTAATATTAATATTTAAACTAAAAAAATTAAAATCTAATCCATTATTTAATATTCTATCAAAATTTTGGCTTATCATCTTATAAAAAATTTAATTTATTTTAAATTTTTGATTTTAGAGATAAATGGTTTCTAATAATCTACTATCATACTCTATTATTATACCAGAATACAAATATTAAAATATATGTTTCAAAATTGATAATTTATTTAATATATAAGTTATCAATTAATACAAGATTTTTAAAATTTTTTTAAAACTAAAAAATACTAAATATTAAATATTAAAATAATAAAAATAATAATAATAATAATAATAATAATAATAATAATATTAATAGAAAAAAGAGAATAAAATTTATAATATCATAATTTTATTATATAATATTAAATCATCTATTTTAGAGTTTGCTTTTAGATAGATATCTAAAATTAATAAAAATTTTTATTAGATTTTAATAAATTTAAAAATATTTTTTAAAATTTTTTTACTATTATTTATCTTAATATCAAAATATTTTAGAATAAATTTATATATAATTTATATATTAAAAATTTTAGATTTAATTTTTATTAAAAATATATAAAAATAGATACTAGTTTTTAGAAATATAATTAAAAAACTTTAATTACCATACTATATTATAGATTAAATTAAATTAAGATAAAATCTATTATTAAATAATCCACTTTTTCTTTCCATCAAATATTTTTTTAATCTGAAATTATTTCTAGATATTTTAAATTTAGAAAAAGCTTATATTAGATACTTGGTATCTTCTCTCCCCCAGCAACTTTATTTTTTGATTAATATTTAATAGTAATATATATATATTTAAGTTATATTTAAAATGCTTTCTAAATTTTTATATTATTTTTGTCAAAAAAATTATAAAAGTTTTGAATAATATAATAAATATGAATAATAATTTTATTACAAAAAACTTCAAGTAATTGTTAAAAATAATTTACTAAATTTTGAGCATTCAACTATACAGATTCAATTTTTTTGATTGGAAAGTGTATCTAATTTTTCTTTTTTTTTTTTAAACTCTGAATATCCCTTAATAACTTATATTGATACATATTTGAATGCTAGAGTAATAATTAGATTTGAAGATTTAATTTTAAAATTAATTGAAAATCCATTTTATCTATTTATTAATTTTAAAAATTATAGTTTAGCAAGATAAATAATAAAAAATAAGATATTAAAAGCTGATATCAATAACTTCTTCAATACCAAACTAATAGAGTTTTCCAATACATCCTTCCAATCTATGTATACACTTTAAAAATAGATTAACAATATGGTTAAAAATTTGGATATTGATTTTTAAATTTTAATTTATAATTGGGAAATTAAAGATCTAAAACCACAAGAATATTTTTATCATAATCCCATCAACTATATTAAATACCTTCTCAGGTAGCCAGCATACGCCAACAATCTAATATACACACCCATCAAAAAATACAATTCAAAAAACAAGCATTTATATTCAGAATTACATACAAATAATTAGTGATAGAAGACACAAGTATATATTTTTTTTAAATAGCTCTCATACATTTTTTTTACATCAGGTCATATCGCGTCACATCATAAACACTAACAATCTTCTAGTTAACATTACCAAACAATTCAACATTAATTCCCCTTATCTGTACATCAAATACTACTCATCTCACTAATTTTTCTAATAATAAAAAATCATAACTGATATATTTAACAATCAAGAACCTACCTACCAATGTTTGAAACAAACCATCATTCTTTACATAAATATTACTTGCGCTTATGCCAATACCACCCAAAAAAAAAGATCTTAACAATAATCAAAAGTTGAAAATTAATATTAATATTTAAAATATCCTATTCAAAATATTTCAACCACTAAATAAATAGAAGCCGGAGCCAAATACTAAAAATTTTATAAAATCTAATCTTAATTTAAAATATAAAAATAACTTTACCTATTTATATATACCTCAATTATATAATTAGATTATAGATCATATAAAATATACTAATTTATTCAATATTAATACAAGATCTTATCTTATTTGCAAAATAAACACTCAAAATCTTAGAAAATACACACCAAAAACAACAAATTATAATTATTATTTTTATAATAAAATAAAACTTTAACTTTTGAACACTTCAATCCAACAATATCAAAAGCTATTAATCAAAAAACTTGATACTAAAAAATTGGGTTAAGCCCCCTTAAATTTCTGTCAGATTATCAGAGTCTAATCAAATATATTTCCAAAATTGGATCTTTTACATAAACTTTATCTTAATACTTTAAAAAATGTATTAAATTAGGTTGATCAATTTGTTTGGTATTATAAACAACTAGATAGTTTTAACTGAGTTTAGGTCAGACTTCCAGTATATTTTAATTTCTTTAAATTTAAAAAACTGTTTTCACAAATTACACAATAGTAAAATAAAGAATTTCAAATAATTAGTAAAATTATTATTTATTGTTTAGCTACAACTCTCCAAAATCCATCAGAAATTATTGAGCATCAAAAGTTTAACCAAGTTTTAACTTGCGTTTGATATTTTATTAATTTCCATTTACTTGCGCAATATTATAGCCATACTAATGAAATAATCAATCAATAGCTAAATTGATATTGGCAAAATTTTCACCAAACCAAATCAATTTTTTTATAATTTTGAAATTCCATATTTTGTCAGAAGAAGATGATAGAATGGTAGCAGGCTTTGTCGGATGCTAAAAATCATATACAGGTTAAATGAATATCTAAACATTAAAAAAATTAAATCTGGTAATCTAAAAAATAAGAAATTGATAATCAATATAAATTAGAATTAAAAGCTTTAAATCATTTTAATACAATTAAAATACATCAACCAAGCCATTATAAAAATATAATCCATTAATATAAATACTTTAGAAAATAGTCAACAAATATTTTAAAACTTTAACATCACTTTCAAATTAAAGAAAAATATCAAACTTTAAATTATATTGATTATAACATCCAAATCATTATAAATTATCAAAGAAGAATGATATTTAGAATACGAAAATTAAATTTAAAAATACTTCTCAAACAATCCCAGCATTCTAACCAACTACAACTGGCCTGCTAGTGTTTAATAGTAAACTAACATTTTGAATTGAAAAAAAATAAGTTATAATTTTTAGATTCTACAATTGGTAATCTTACAACAAACTCTGGTAGTATTTTTAATAATAATAACAATAATAAATTAACAATTACTATATCTTTAATAATTGATCAATAATATTTATATATAGTTTCAAAATCCAAAAATAAAACACAAATGTAAGATGCTATAAATCCAATATCAACTAATAAATATACTTTAAAAAATCTTTGATAATATCTAAAAAAAATAATATAGATAGTTAAAAAAATTATAAATATTTACAACCTCAAAGATTTATACTTAAAATTTTAAAGGTTTTTAAAACTATATTGTACCAAAGTAATTGATAAGGGGTATGTGCCAAATGTTTGAAATTTTAATGATGCTAAAATTATAAAAATGTTTTTTTATCAACCATTTAATTAATTGGTAATATTTATTAAAGATTTTTAGGATTCTGATACTATTATAATCTATCGGATTTATTGCACTGGATTGTTTTTATTTTGTTATAAATTATTGTGTTATGATTTTATTTTTTGCAGAAGAGAAAAACAGTAGAAAACTTTCAACAAACATTTATTAGCTTATATTGAACTTATCTTATAATTTAAAGATTTTTATATCAAAAAGTTGTTTAATATTGTTATAATTATTAATTTTGATTTGAAAAATAGTGAATGATAAGTGGACTTCTATGGTTTTATAATAACTATACTTAAGATATTATTTAATATTTTTAATGTTTTTAATTGATAAGTTATTTTAGTATTTGAGGTGATATCTCACACTCATTTATTTTTATTAAATGAAAAAAATTTTTTAATCAATATCTACATTGATTTATAAACATATAATACTTTTTATGATAGTGGTAGTTTGGTATAGGATTACCAGCGTCCGTGTACCACTTTATTTTATTTTATTTTAATACTCTTCATATAATATATTTTCAATTTACCCCTTTTTCTTTCTGGAGTGGAAATAATAATTAATAATAAATTGTTTTAAAATAAATTATTAGAATTGTTATTTCTAGATTTTAGTAATTTGATATCACTTTTTTTTTTTTTATTTAATATTTTTTTATTTTTAAAATAATTTTAACTCGAAAGTCTAAATAAAATAAAGATTAATAAAATCTTTTTAATAATTAAAAATTTATAATATTTACCAAAGGACATAAAAAAAAAACTAATTAACAAATATTAATACTAATTCAAAATCAAATTGTTAAAGTAATCCAAATTATAAAAGAAATAATCCAGAAACTAATTTCGGCTGCTAAACATTTGATTGCTGTTGATACCACATTTCTAAACAAATAAGATATTACTAATTTAGAAAATCCAAATAATAATGATCTTTTAAATTATAATATTATTAAAAATAAGCATCTATAGATAAATAATTTTGTTATCAATCCTACTTTATTAATTAATTAATTTGAATAACCAAGTCTTCCAGCTACAGGTTTTATAAAGTTTATTATACATTTTCTAAAATACACTTGTAATTTATTAACTATTGATATTGATCATAAATTGATTATTAACAATAGGTTGATTAAATAACAAATGGATTGTTTATCTTCAAATCTAACTTTAGTGTTTTATATCAGACACTTAATATTTTTAGTTTCCTTTTCTTTTTTAAGAAAAAATAATTTGTATATTAATAATAGTTTAATTAAATCTGATACTTCCTGTTTTTTCTATTTTTTTTTAAATAGAACTTGTTAAATCTTATTTTTATTATCAGATATTATTAGTTGTCCAAAATCTAATACCAATTGTAGATTATAAAAAAATTAATAACAAAATACCAAAAATATGTTAATAGAAGATGAGTTATTAAATTTTAATAAAATAAAAAATAATATATTTATATAATAATTTTTAGGTAAAATCTAGTTAAATAATAATGATATTTAATAATATGTTAAATATTTTCTAAAATATAAATTCACTATGTTAATAATAAATCATATAAGTAAATTAATTAAATAATATATATATTTTTGCTTTTTAATTTTATAATTTAGGTTTAACATTTTATTAATAATTATTATTATTATTTGTAGGAGTTTACTAAGAATTTAATAGTAAACATTTATAAGTTAAAAAATCTTAACATTAAAACCTAAAGTAAATATATTAAAAAATTAATTAATCTAAAATATATAAATTTCTTAAAAAATGATAATATAGTAAGATCTTTATTTTTTTATAATATTAGGAGTTTTTTAACAAACTATTATAATAGATTCTCTTTCTTTATTTGGTTATTTATAAAATTTTGATAAATTAATATTGGAATACTACTAAAAACCTAAATATAAGATATAATATTTTAGTTAATAATTTAAATATATTTATTATTATTTTTACTAAAATTTATATTTAGGTAAGCTTAAAAAGTTGGTAATCTAGTATTAAAAATTTAAAAATAAATATAAAAAATACTAATATATATAATAAATTAAATTTTTAAAATCCTATAGTGGATGCTGTTAAATAATTTAAATATTTTTGATTATTTTTTAAATAATTTTAACCACCAACCTATTAATACTCTTATCAGTGTTTATTAATACAAAATAAAGGTTTATATAAGATATTTAAAGTCCAGTATAATCTAAAAACTGATTTTTAAGAATATTATACCAATTAATAATATGAAAGTAGTAGCGCTAGTAAAGCTATTAAATAAATATTGAGGACCTGGAAAAGGACTAAAAATATCTATTTTAGATAGTATATTTCATTATTTATTAATTTTTATATATAAATTTTAATATTATTAAGAAATTTTTTCCTACAAAAATATTTTTTTAACCTATATCTACCTAATTACTAAACATTCAACTAAAAATTATTAATATTAAATGAAATTTTAAAACTAATTTAGATAATATTTTTAAAAAAATTAATTTTAAATATAATCTTATTAAGATTAGAGTTTCTGATTAAATTCAAAAAGTTTCTAATAGTTTACAAAATTTATAAATTTTTAAATAAGAAGAAGCTCTCAGACATTAAAAATTTTGTGGTGGTCATTGAGAATATATACTTGTTTAATTTTTAAAGGATTTCAGAAAGTTAAAGACCTCTGGGACCTTGTGGACCTCAAAGGTCCAGGAAGTCAACACAATTTTTTGCTGATGAATTGAAATAATTAATATAGTAGATGTTACAGTATTAGTTGAAAAAAAAATTATTAAATTTTTTATTTAAAAAAATCTTATATTAGATGTAAAACAACAAGCTATAGCTTTTTTAAAACTTTTTGAAAATCTTATAAAAAACCTAGAAAATGATGAAAATTTTAAAAATATTGATGATAGCTTAAATAAAAATATCAATTTTAATTTAGTTAATCAATTTATACTACCAGTACTAGCTCTATTATTTAACAGATTTAAAGAATCTATTAATTTTTTTATTAGTAATTCTGTTTTTGATTAATTACTAGCTAATAATATTTTAATATTATTATTTATTGGACTTTAGGAATTTGTTACTAGATTTTAGAAGTATGTACATAGTTTATTATTGTAAATAAATCTAAAAACTGAATTATATAGTTAGCTGATATTTTAACTATTAATATTTAATCAAAATAATATATTTTCTTTGCTTTCTACCAGATATGGAGAATTTTTTAGAGAATAATTTCTAAATTTAATATTATTATTTCTATTAAGGTTACTTTGTATAATATTAATTATTTTTGATTTTTAAGATAATAGAAGTAGCCCCTGCCCATCTTTTAACAAATTTAATATGTTTGGAAGTAAATTTATTAAAAAATGTAGATTAAAAATAATTAATTTTTTTAATATCAAATAGCTAATATATGGTAAAATAATAAATAAAATTGGTTTATAATAAATTAATAAAAAATTATTTATTAATACTGTAAAGATCCAAAAATATGTAAAAAGTTTGGTAACAAACTTGGAATATTAATTTTTTAAATTTTATTTTTATACTATAGTATGTTAGGTTTAAACTCTTTAATAATACATATATTTATTTTTTTTTAATTAGATAGTAAATTATAAGATAATTGGTTTTATTTTTTAACTACAATTAAAAAATTAGTACCAGATATTTATAAGCTAGTAGGAAATGCTGAAGTAATATAATAATGTATAACTTTTTTTTTAAAAAATAACCGATTTTTTTATTATAATTAATTTTATTATGATAATATAAGTTTTTGAATATTTGCTTTCAAATTTTTTAAGGCTGATATAAGATTTTATAGATTAATAATATTATTTTTATTATTTTCATATTTTCTAATATATTAATTAAATAATATTACAGCTCTACTATTGGTTGAGGGTATTAAACTAAAAAATTAATCTATAATTTGAGTGGTCATACACTTGTATTTATTAATACTCATACTTTTATTGTTTTGAAATAATAAAAATCCGGTATTTGTAATTGTAGAGTTAATAATTGGACAAATGAAGTTTGTGGTAAGTTTCTATATATTTTTAATAATATTATAGAAAGGTATTTTATTAATATGTTATAATAGAAGTATATTAATGTATGATTAATGAATTTTTTAGTGATATTAAACAATTTTCCAGTGTTTGATAAGGAATTCTCATAATTTTCTAACATCTGATATAAAAGGTTTTTAATAATTTGAGATTTTTGTTTTTAAATGTACCAATTTTTTCTTTTACAAATATTAATATAAATATTGCAAGTTAGGAAAGGAGTTTGAAGAGTTTTTTTGATTTTTTGTAAAACATGTTATATTTAATATAAGTTGTAGTACTATTATATATTTAATTTTTAGTTTTTATATTTCTTTATTTTATTATAACTAGGTAGTTAAATTAATAAATATATATATAGATTTTTTTATTAATATATTTTTTGTAAGATTTTTAGTAAATATATTGTAGCTGGTACTAGATTCTTAGAGTTTTGAATCATTTTAGATTTTTAAATTATTTTATTGTTTTTGATATTTTAATTTTCGAATTATTATAGATAAAATATATATTTTAATATTTAAGATGATTATTATTTTTGTTGTTAGAAACAATATCAGTTTTTTGATGTTTGAAATAAAATTAATAATATTATTTTTTTGGATTATTTCTTACTATTTTGTTCTAGATGTGCAGAGTCTGGTGTTATCTAGATGCTGGTGGATGTAAAATTACCATCCCAGAAATCCTGTTGTCGGACGACTAGGACGGCAACACATTTTTTTGCTGATGTAATAAAATACAAATATAAAAAAAAATTAAAAATATTTATTAAAAATATTATAAAATAAAATTATTTAATAATAATCTTATATTAATAAGTATTACATTTTCTTAATTTTAAAAAATTAAAAAAAAGCTAAAATAAATAAATTTAAAATTAATTTTAAATAATAATTATTTATTAAATAAAAATAAAAGTTTAAATAAAAATAGGATATTATATATATATAGATATCCTATATATTTATATTATTATCTATATAATATAAGTAAATATAATAAAGAAATATAAAATTTAGATTTTAAAATCATTTTTAATTATTAATAAATATTTCTATTTAAAAAAGTAATTAAACTTTTGAATTTTATATTTTTTTTTTAAATCTAATTTAATTAATCTAATAAAATAAAATAATTTCTAAACTAATATTTCCTGTATTTCCTACAATTCTAATATTTTCGATATTTTTATAAATTGTTTTATTTAAATTTTTAATAATATTATAATCTAAAAATTTAAAGAATAAATATTAGTAGTAGTACTTTAGAAAAAATAAATTTTTTCAAAAGAAAAAGAATTAATAATCTTACTATTTTAAATTTTACCATAAATATATACTAATATAAAAAAAAATATCCCTAATATTAAATAAATATTAAAAAAAATATAAAAAAAAGCTAATTAATTAGAAAATAATTAAATATAAAATAAAATATTAAAATACCATAAATAAAAATTAATTATTTAAAAAATTTTTAAAAAATAAGAAATAGCAGGATGGTTTAAATAAAAAAAATAAAATTTTAAAAAATAAAATTAAGACAAAATATAAGGCAAATTTAAAAATAAAATTAAATTTTAAAAAAATAAAATAAAAAAAAGAATATAATATTCCCCCTACCACCAAATCTAAAAAAAAAAAGTTTAGATTTAAAATTAAAAAGAAACTCAGTAAATTTTTTAATATAAAAAAAAAATATAATCTGTGAAATAGAATTTTTACAAATAATAATAAAATAATAAGATTTTTAGAAAAAAAAAAAAAAAAAATAAAAAAAAAAAAAAAAAAAAAAAAAAAAAAAAAAAAAAAAAAAAAAAAAAAAAAAAAAAAAAAAAAAAAAAAAAAAAAAAAAAAAAAAAAAAAAAAAAAAAAAAAAAAAAAAAAAAAAAACTAGAATTAAAAAATTAGAAAATAAAAATTCAAATTTTTTAATAACAAATTCCAAAAAAATAAAATTAACTTCTTTTAAATTTAACAAAGAAAAAAATGAATTTAATTCTAAATTTAACAATTATAATTTAGAAAATGAAAAAAACTGGGAAAATAAAAATAAAAATAGTAAAAA